>OU426875.1:3117650-3170150 GCA_911387685.1 Dolichovespula media | reverse complement strand
AATCGATATTATCATTTCAAGTGACCGACGAATGGATTCGATTCGAACGAGGATACGTTTCCGTCGGCGCGTAATCAACTATCGTTCGTATTTATTTTATTTTTCGATGATAGTTGCACGTTAGATTTCTTTCTTTCCTTTTCTTTTTTTCATTTCGTACATTAAGACACATTTAATTAATTAGCCAATAGGCTTAAGTTACACTCATGCGTTTTACGTGTAATAATGGCGGCCGGTTTTAAATATTAATGAGAACGCGTTTCAGGTAAGAGATATTCGTCGCGTTGTTCGATTAACGAAAAAGAAAGAGAAAAAAAGAGAGAGAAAGATGTATCATCGTTGGAATTAAATATTTATACACGGTATGATGGATCGTATTACCTCGTGATTAATTGACGTCGTCAACCAATAGGGGAAAATGCAGGTCTCATTGGTTATATAGAATTTGTTATATTTGTTTTGTGATTGGCCGATTGGTTTGCTTATTGGCCGATTACGTGACGGTCACGTGACCTTATTGTCTCGTTACGACGGTCGATCGTTGAACGGAAATAGAGTAACGCTTTGATTATTATTTAGGATTTCGTTACGTTGAAATATTTTAATCGAGAAATTTTTCTTCGGGTTAGGTACGATTTTAATGGTCGTGTGTGAGAATGGACCAATGAGAAAAGAGTATCGATCGTGACAATACGGCCATTAGATTTCAGCGAATGGGAAGCGTCCTATATATGACCAATGGTAAGAGGAGAGAGAAGTGTTGAGAAGAAGTGGGTGGTAGAGGGAGAAAGAAAGAGAGAAAGAGAGAGAGAGAGAGGGAGAGAGAAAGAAACAGCGATAGAAGCACAGGAATTAGAAGAAAGAGAAACACGGAAATTACAGACGAACAATAGTCTTTTATCAAAGAGTTACAAGTTGTTACGTTCTTTTTATTCCCCAACGGAAGTTTAAACGATTGAAGGTAAATTTATTGATTATTAAAATATCGTTGATCTATCGAATAACAAAATGACCGTTGTTATTCGATTTATTTTCATTACCTATTATCTTGTAACGTTGTAGTTAAAGAAAATGTCGTTTGGATTGAATATTTCGCGTTAGAATTGTAATTTTTATTCGGGTCATTGACAATTGCGTATTTATTATTCGTACTAAGTTGCAATGGAAATAATTAAAACGCAATAATAGATCCATCCTTCTTGTAATTAGTGGACTTCAGTGTGATATATATATGTATGTATAATTTATGTATATATATATATATATATATATATATATATAATTCGTGTTAGTAATGTGGAATAACCTATGTTCTTTTTGCTTTTCTAATTACTTTAACGTACGTGTTACATACATACTTAAATAAATAGAATATTCGATTACTCCGTGAAAATGTATTTTTTGCAAGAGGATGGAACAAAATAGCGCTTTTAGACTTTCCTGGCATTAATTTTGTTATGCATGTTCCAAAGTAGAAATTCAATTTTATGTTATAGATGCCGAACATTAAATTACAAAGTTCAGATGGCGAGGTATTCGAGGTTGACGTGGATATTGCAAAGTGTTCTGTAACCATTAAAACCATGTTGGAGGATCTAGGTATGGACGAAGATGAGGAGGAAGTCGTACCTTTGCCCAATGTTAATTCTGTCATTCTAAGGAAGGTATTACAATGGGCAACATATCATAAGGATGATCCACCTCCACCAGAGGATGACGAAAATAAAGAGAAACGTACGGACGATATTAGCTCCTGGGATGCCGATTTTTTAAAAGTATTTATCCGTTAATACATTTATTAAGTCTTGAAGAAATATTAAGGCCGATGGAAGCTAGATAGAATTAGATTACTTATAAATGCTTTATGGATGTAAGTTATATGAGTGTCCTTATTTTCTTTTGTTTTTCTCTGTCTTTTTTCCCCCCCATTTAGGTCGATCAAGGTACACTATTTGAATTAATTTTGGCGGCTAACTATCTTGACATTAAAGGACTGTTAGACGTGACGTGCAAGACCGTTGCCAATATGATTAAAGGAAAAACTCCTGAAGAAATTCGTAAGACCTTCAACATAAAGAACGATTTTACGGCCTCTGAGGAGGAACAGGTTCGCAAGGAGAATGAATGGTGCGAGGAAAAATAAGCCAAAGGATCATTTTTAAATATTTAATTTTAGTGATTTTTGAATTCTTTTTTTTTTTCAATTAAAATCTTTTGTTTTTCTTTTTTTTTTGTTTTCTGTTCTTTTTTTTTTATCATAGTATGTCCTAATCTAATAATAAGAGGTTTTGGTACCAAGTACACACAACAATCGATAGGAAACGGTGGTTCCATCCAAATGCTTAGATAATATATGATAAACTTAATATGATTTATTTGTTCGTATAAATTAGCAAATATTAATGAGATTTCTACACTTCTCTCCTACACCTTAGATGAATACTCGATCGTTCGGCTCTTCTTTTTTTTTGTTTTTGTTTTGGTCTATTAGTAATGTAAGTTTAACAACGCCTTAAGTCTAAGCTCCTCGTGACTTACTTTGTGAAAATATATTTGCATAATTTTAGTTAATATCTCTCTTTCCTCTCTTTCTCTCTCTCTCTCTCTCTCTCTCTCTCTCTCTCTTTTTCTCTGTGGCATCAAAACTTAAATTTAAAAAAACAAGACATTGAACGTTAAATTTAAATTAAATTAAAATAAAAAAAAAAGAAAGAGAAATATTGTGTATACATTAGTTGACAAAATTAAAGTATAAGACTTAACTATATTTATTTATCTTCTTATTTAACGATTGTCCAATTAATAAATCCAATTAATTTCTTTAGGAAATTAAATCGTTCCATGCATTGTTATAATTTAATGATAATTAACCTAAATTAAAAATTAATAAATAAAAATTCTTTTTGGTAACGATACGAATAAATGTCGATCGATGTATGTATAATTTGTGTCGACCGTATGTTATAATATATTAATTCAACTTTATAACGCTACGCGGCTCTAGCTTAGATTAATATAACCTGTTGTATAAATGTGAAATACAAAGCGATCGTTTTAAGTAACAAATATTTCGTTTTAAAAATTTAATATATCACTGTGATATATAAATAATGGGTAATATTAATAACAATATAAATTTTATGTTCGTTCTAACAAATAGGTAACGCCAACAAAATTATTTTAGCTGGAATAAACAAGAAGCGTAAATTTTGTCATAATACAAACTACGAATTAAAATCATTAATTGACATTATTGATTGGAATTATCCGAATAACGTAGCAATAGAGTATCACGATTTAAATCAAATTCATACGATTAATTATTCGGAGCTTAATGAAGGAAGGAACAAAATTGTGTCAATTTTAAAGGTTATAGAAAATTTCGAATTCATTGGTATTGGCGTTGACGTTCCCGAATATTGCATACCTGCATTAATATTAGGGTGAACAGTTATTTTTAATTATAATACATGTCGAAATAGGGAACAAAAATACTAATACTAATTTATGTGTTTTTTTTCTTTCTAGAATAATTAGTAAAGATTTCGGTTTCGTTAATTTACCGTCGGACGCTACCGTGTATAATCTATTTTTGTCCACTTTGTACATAAAGTATATTTTTCTATGGCATCCTATAGATAATACAGAAATCATTTGTAAATTCGAGTTACACGGAGAATACTTGTATCTGTTAAAAATGAAACAAGTCCAGGAACGACGTATGAAGAATATTGAAAGTGGTTATGCTTACGCCATTGCGACATCTGGATCAACCGGGGAAGAAAAGATTTGTAAGGTGCTTCATTCTTGCATAGTACCAAACATAATGGATTTAAAATTGATTCTCTCTGTCTCAAAGTCCGATAAAATTGTACAATTGACAAGTTTAACATTTGATCCTAGCATAATAGAAATATTTTTAACTCTCCATTTGGCCAGTACTATGTTCATGATATCGAAAAGAATTAAAAATGATGTCGATAGGTAATAATTAAATAAGTAACAAACATAAAGAAAAAAGAAAAACAAATATACATTAATTTCTTTAATTTGTAACAATTTATGATGTCATGTTTCTAGGCTTTTGGATATGATATTTCACAACAAAGTAACCGTACTACAAAGCACCCCGTCGTTATTTCTTCGCAGATGGTCTCCAGAACGTCTTTCCAACACAATTCTTGGAAAGGATAGTCCTTTGAGAATTATTCTTTTGGGCGGCGAACCGTTTCCCAAGATAGACTTAATTATCGCTAATAAACATATTGAAAATAGGACTGAATTTTTTAATATATACGGTATAACCGAGGTATCGTGTTGGGCCAGTATCAATAGGATTACCTGGATGGATAAGGAATTAGAATCATCCTATCTCGGTACTGTCTTATCCGAAACTATATTTCAAGTTAGAAATGAGGATGATAGTATAGTGTCTAATGGAGACGGTCATCTTTACATTGGTAACGATTTTGTAATTATATATATATATAACGACATTGTAGCTTTAATTATATTAAGTTTACTTTGTAAAATTCGTATTTATTTTAATATACCAGGAAGCAATAGTAGGATATGCGTCATTGATGATGAAGTTTTGCAAAATATAAAAAGACCTGTATTTCGTAAGACCGGTGACATTGTACGTGTAAGTTATTCTTTTTTTTTTCGTCTCTCTCTCTCTCTTATAATTCATACGGAAAAATTATATTTTACAAAATTTCATAATAATCAAATTATTACAGATCGATGATAATGGACGAATATATTACAAAGGTAGAAAAAATGATACAATAAAACGGTATGGAAATAAATTGAATTTGTTGAGACTCAACGAAATGATCAACGAATTAAATTTTGTACGAGATTGTTATTCTTGGTGGGATGAGTCGAGACATAAGTTACATTTGTTCGTATGCGTCAGAACAGATGTAACCGAACAATGCAAATCGAGGGAAGGTGTAATGTCGCGTTTAAAAAAATTACCCGACATTTATAAACCCGATAAAATTCACTTTATCGAAAATATCGAACTTACAGAGAACGGAAAGATCTCGACAAAATTTTTAAAGAGTATGTGCGTGCGAGATGATGGAATTGCGTCGTGCGATCATCGTGATCCGGTCGACAAGAGTTTCGAAAGTGTATGGAATGATCATTTGAACGTTAATACTGATGGATTTATTAAATTAGGCGGTACCTCTATCATGGCACTTCAAATATCAACGGAGATCTGTGAACTTTTGAACGTACAATTTCCAAATTTAATCGGCATGCTACTTAACGATGCCACGTTCGACGAGTGTCTTGGATACATCAAAAATATTTTGTCGTTTAACGAACGCAACGAGATCAACGTTAAAAATGTTCACGAATCTACGGATAATACGTATGTAACCATGGATAAATCGTTTTCAAATGACGATTATAAAATAAACGAGGAGGAGGAGGACGAGATATGTTTGTGGCAAAGATGTAAAGGAAAAACGTACGCACATTTTTCGTTCGACGATCGAACATTGACGTCCGACAATAAGGCGATATTTAATGTTCGCGTTAAAAATACATTCGATTTGTTAAAATGCGTCGATGCATCGCCGACTATATTTCGATATAAGTGAGTATAATTATATCTTTTTATTTACATAAGATAAAAAGATATAATAAAATGTTTCTTTTCTTTTCTTTTCTTTTCTTTTCTTTTTTTTTTTTTTTTTCGTTCAGGGACAAAACATTTGTCACGGTTGGTTCACATTCGGGTATAATTTGCACCGTCGAACTTAACAACGAAGATAATAGCGTTGCATATAAGATACAACTTCCAAATAGAATCGAATCTTCTGTTGTAGTTTTAGATAAATTTAAAGGTATCGTTGGTGAGTACTTTTTTCTATTTTTTCAACACATAAATCATCGATCAACGTTTTTGTAATCGTTGCAATTTTGTAGGATGTTACGATGGCCATATATATTGTTTTCATTTAAAGACAGGCGATATCGTTTGGAAGTATCGTACGAAGGATATAATTAAATGTACAGCGATATTATCCAAATCGAAGGATAAATTGTACGTTGGATCTTACGATAAAAATGCGTACTGCCTTTCTACCGAAGTATGCGCCGTAATTGTATATAATTAACAATTAGATAGGATCAAATTAAAATCATGAATATTAATGAATATAGAATGGAGGAAAAATTTGGAGCGTGAAAGCGAGCGATGGAAGTATATCAGCCAATGGTTGTTTACATTCGCCAACCGAATCGGTATTATTTGGAACATTGGACGGTTCTTGTGTAGCGATCGATCAATCGAAAGGAAATATCTTTTGGAGGCGTAAACTAATGAATCCTATATTTGTATCGCCTATTACCCTTAATAACGGATTTGTACTTTTTTCTTCCGTAGGAGGTACATTGGTCTGCTTTGATATACAGACCGATACAAAGGTGACAACGTTTTGAAAGTGTTTGGAAATTTTTTCTTTCCTTCTTTTTGTTTTCTTTTTTTTTTTTTTTTTTTTTTTTTTTTTCATTTAAAATAATTAAATTTTTAATTCAAAGACCCTCCGGTGTAATGTAAAAATGAATATATTTCGTTTACAGTTATGGACGTATCAAATAAATGGGAATATATTTGCCTATCCGATAGCTCGATATGATCCGATAAAAAATTGTGAGAATATTATCATCGGTTCATTGGGAAAGTCCATATATTATTTGGAATTGTATCCGATGGTGGAAAAGCAGGCGACAGGTGGACCAATTTTAAAGTATATTAAAAATGTGATCTCGCCAATTTATGCTACTCCTTGGTGTGAGGACGGTAACATGTGTATTGCTTGTACAGATGGTACGTTATACGTATGTAAACTTTCCAAGGGTGATATATTGACCGATATAAAACTTGGCGGTGAAATTTTTTCATCGCCAGTTTTGGCAAACGGATTGATCACGGTTGGATGTAGAGATAATAAACTCTATGTTTTAGAGCAATGCGATATGAATGAATGAATGAATGAATGAATGAATGAATGAATGAATGAGATAGATTGAATGAATGGATATAAATAAATAATAGGACAAAATGTACTGATATTAAATCAATATATTTATTCCATAGGAGACTTTCGTATTACAGTTTACATTGCCAATAACCATCCAGAAGAGAGAAATAAAATTAAAAAAAAAAAAGAACAAAAAATAATATTAATAATAATAATAGTAATAATTCACCTGTTCATCCGATGTGTATGCACAATTCATAAAATCTCTTTGTACATAGTAAGAAATAGCGAGTGTGTTTGGTGATTTCAAGCAATAAGTGCAAGCTAATGTGGAAATATTTGTGTGTGTGTGTGTGAGAGAGAGAGAGAGAGAGAGAGAGAGAGAGAGAGAGAGAGAGAGAGAGAAATGAAAAAAAAAGAAATTAAAAAAGAGAAAGAAATGTTCGAACATTCATTCTATTCTCACACAATACACAAACCCACCATACACACACACACACACACACACACACACACACAAATACACATGCTCTCAGTAGCAGCAGCAGCAAAAAACAGATGTACGGTACGGACATATGCGCTTGCTATCTATATTTTTTCTTCTTATTTTTTTCCTTTTTTTTTAATCTTCTTTTTTTAGCATACCTTATCAAGTAATGATAGATATTACTCATAATACATTCAAGGATACGTAAAAGAATATTCACAATTCGCAAGCTCACATAAAATAACAATGTTTTAACGATCCAATTTCATTTTTACATACACACACACACATATTATATATATATATATATATATATATATATATATATATATATATTATTTATATTAATGATAAAACACACTTGACCGCTCTTGCTCTCTGTCTCATTTTTATGGAGTTTATCGAAGAGACACTCTTATCTCTTAATCATTTTCTTGTCAATGTCATTACAATTTAAGTTTAGGAGGTCATTTCAAACTCCAAGAATTATCATCATTATCATCATCATCATCATCATTAACGTCGACGTCGTCGTCGTCGTCGTCGTCGTCGTCGTCGTTGTCATCCGTACGAATAGGAATAATATATTCTCTAAAGTTAAACTGAAACGTGTGCTATTTATAATTTCTGTACTTGGAGAGTACTTTTCTTTCATATAACGGCTCTATATTTTATCTCTTGTCTTGCTCTTAATAATATATATATATATATATATATATATATATCTTGTCTTTTTATCGTGACACTGCGCAACAATAACTATTACTTTATTTTTTATTTTATTTTTATTTTTTTTTTAATTATTATTATTATTATTATTTTTATTTTCTTTTTCGTCCTCGCGCATTCAGCAGCCTCTCCCCTATCACCCCCGCCCTGTTCGTTCGTTTTTAATCATTTCAGTAATTAAAATACCGCGTACAACCATATATATATGTATATATATTTGTAGTATCCCATAAAACTTTCTCGCCTATGACCATTCAAAAAAAAAAAAAAAAAAAAAAAAGAAACTTCATTCCGCGTATTCATACTAACAATAATATTTTGCTGCTACTTCTGCGCATGGTGGGGCCCCCGCGCGCGCGTTTATGTGTGTGTTTGTGTGTGTGTCGATATCTTCAAATATAACACCACACATATTATCAATTGGATATCAAAGATAGATTTCGAGGAGAAAGGTATTCTCTCTATGTGTCTCTCTCACACATATAAATCAAAAAGTATCTCTTTTTTTTAGACGGAAGTGATAAAAAAAGAAAAAAAGAAAGAAATGGGGGACGAAGGTGTTGCGTTGGGGGGTGAGAGTTGGGAAGGTGGAAGGGCAGTATTAGTTCTCGATGAGGTTTCAGATTCATAGGACAAAGAATGATCGACTCCCTCTCCCCTCCTCCCTGAGAAAAAAGAAAAGAAAAGAAAAGAAAAGAAAAGAAAAAATGGGGAAGAAAAATTGACTGATAAAAAATAAAAGGGGAGGAAAAAAAAAAAAGAAAAGAGAAAATTTAGTTTCTCGTGTTCTCTGTCAAAGAGAGACGATCGAAATAATGAAAAATAAAGGGTGGCTTTGTTCTCCTCGTTGCAGTATTGCAGCACGCTCTTTTTATATTGCATATATGCAATGGAAAGGACACACACAAGACGTCACCCACCCGGATTATGGGACCGACACAGTCGGCTGATAAATCGTCCGATTAACGATTATAATTAATGGACTTTGATAGTTTTAAATATCTTGTTTTTCTTTTTCTTTTCTTTTCTTTTCTTTTCTTTTCTTTTCCCCTCGATTTCGATGGACAAATCGCACGCACGCACGCACGCACGCACGCACGCACCCACGCGCGCACGCGCGCACGCGACGACACAGAACGATTATGACGTTTAATTACCGTTTAATAACCCTTTAGGCGTATTTTTATATTATTAAAATTACTGATCCTCGTCGCCCAATTCCTGCTTGACCTTGTTGAAATCGAATTCCTCGCCTGTTGCGCGCTTGAATATATCGAGCACGTCCAAGCACGTTGTCTCGAAGTGCGTCGTAGCGTCGTAACTCCTAGATATGAATATTTGACTGTCGCAACCGTCGTCGGTTGGTTCCATATAATCCGATATCGAAACGAATTTTTGTCTTATTGGCCCGAGCAAATCCAATCCCGGTTGTATCTCCTGTTCGGGATATTTCGTTTCTACCGTGGTCGACACCATAGCTATGAACCAACCTTTGGCGGCCACTTGATGGGTGTGCGATACCAACGACACGTAAATGTCGGAATTACGATTAACCTGAGACGTGGAAAGAAGGAAAAAAGAAGAAGAAGAAATTAATTATCTGATAAAAATAAGTATCACGAGGTGGTTGATTGGTTGGTTGATGGTCGTTGACGTTAAGGAAAAAATTATTGTAACTTTGTTTACTTTCTTTCGTCGACTCACCTGTTTCTGCGGAATGATAATCTGCGTTGAAAGGCCATCGCCAGTGCTTGGTATCGGATGATCCAAAAGGCAGATACATCTTATTACTTGACCAACTTTCTTCACGCGTTCAGGTACATAGGTAGGATCACAAAATACTTGTTTACATTGGGCTACTTCGTCTCCAGAACGTACACCAGCGACCTTAAATTGTGAAAGCAACGTCACAATATTGGATGATACAGAAAGGGTTAACAGAGTAGGGGTGTAGGGAGGGAGTATTACGTAAAACAAAAATCGTTTCATACGTACCTTACCGTCCTTCATGACGATTTCATCGATAGGTTTATCCAACATGTACGTACCACCATAAATGGCGCTTAGTCGAGCGAAACCTTGAGGTAATTCGCCGAGGCCATACATGGGATACAAATACGGTGATTTACCATAACGTGCTAAACTATCGCTATACAATTTGATTCTTCTTATGGTAGTTATCGCGCTTTGACTTATGTAATCATCGTCCCTGGAAGAGAGAAAAATCAAAAATTAATACAACGCGTAATGTCGCTTTGAGGATAACATTTTAACATTGTAATCAGTTGTTAGTTTCACCTGTAAAGAGCTAACGCGTGACCAGTGAAGTCTTGAGTATTCTTATCAAGGCTAAATTTATTGTAAAGTGCGCTCATATTATTGTTAAACGGATCAAATCCTTCCCAGGTTTTGGGATCGTCCTCCTTCATATTCTGAACCCATACGAGAAAGTTGCGAAACCGTCTCTTCTCGAATATACCCATCAGATCGCTCGACAATGCCTCCTGTTGATCGATAGGCACCTTTGAGATCTTACCAGACTTGTAAACGTAAGATCCTTCCACCGACTTGAATTCCAAATAACGTGTAACGCCTGTGTGTATCAGTAGCTTGACGAGGAGACCATTGGCCATCAAGAATTTAGGTATAAGATCGACGTTCCAATCTCTACCACGTCCGTAACTTTTATCTGGCGGCGGTGCCTTGAATTTCCTAGACGGCAAATAGATAATTGAGATCAATTTTAATCTCTTTCGTTCGTGATAGGAAAGAGACACGACGTTAACAATATATCTAGCTACAATATATATATATATATATATTGTAGTTAGATGACTTCAAATTGGTTAAAAAGGTTGAGTTATCAAGTCGAAAGGAAAAGAAAAGAACGAGAATCTTCTAAAGAAAATAGAATGAAATAATCGTCATTAAAGAAAATATAAAGAAAAAGTCATAATTGTGTACGATCGAGACGAAGTAATAGAAGAAAAAAACATTTCGTTCCTTTCATACGTTTGAAACTCCCGCTCATTTTCTAATTTCTCTTTCTCAAAAAAAGTAACGAATCAGAGAGAGTCGGTCGACGTCATCGCCGATTGTTGCCGATTGTTAACGATTGTAGCCGATTGTAAATTAGTAACAAAAAGAATACAAGTAGAAGATAAAGAAGACAAGAAAAAGGAAAGAGGAAAGGAAAAAAAAAAATAGAAGAATTTCAAAGGAGTGAAATTATTCGTTCTTATTTGACTTTGGCTCCTTCTGATTCGACGATTATCGTACATACCAGTGGAGAGACGTTGTAATATGGATCAAAAGGGGACAGGAGGAGGAAGAGGAGGAGGAGAGGGCGGGCAGGGGTGGTGGCGGTAATAAGAGAGAGAAAGAGAGAGTCAGTAACGGAAGATTTCGATCGTCTACGACGCTCTCGTTTCTCATGAAGAGAGGATACACATGAGAGAGAGAGAGAGAGAGAGAGAGAGAGAGAGAGAGAGAGAGAGAGAGAGAGAGAGAGAGAGAGGACTTGTACGAATAGAGGAAAAAATCAATATATCCGCATTGCACGGGTGCTGCTAAAAAGGAAAGTCCCTCTTCCTCTTTTCCTCTCAATCTCTCTCTCTCTCTTTCTCTCTTGTTATATTTCGATAAGAAACTTCGAGAGAAAGAGAGAGAACAAGATAGAGAGATAGTGTTAGAGTCCATTTGGAAAGTTTTTTATGTATACATATATATATATATATATATATATATATATATATCTATACCTATATATACATATATATACATATAGAAAACATTTGGTAGGAAAAGAGCTCCGTTTCTGAGTGTTTTTTCTTGATAATTTTTTAATTAATTAATTAATTAATTAATTAATTAATTAATTAATTGATTGATTAATCCATCAATCAATTCTTGTTCTCAATTATCCTGCGGAATAATGAAATCATTAAATGGAGAAAGAGAGAGAGAGAGAGAGAGAAATGGGTGGGGGAAAGAAAGAAAGAAAGAAAAAAGAAAAAAATGAAGGAACTTACGCGAATAGATCTTCCAATGGTGTTATAGAGGCCGATTCACCACCATAATATTTGTTGCGGTCTACGTGGAGTACCTTTTTCCCACTAACCGATAACATACCAGATAGGATGCATTCCTTAAGTCCAGTTCCAAGAACAATCGCGTCGTATTCTTCATTCATCCTGATTATATGTATATATATATATATATATATATATGTATATATATGTATATATTCTTTTTTTCTCTTCGTTAGGCGAGGTAAACCTTAATCAAACGTTTTTATCGATCACTTACGTCGAAATATATATATATGTGTGTGTGTGTATGTATATATAAACGATGACAATAACGATATAACCAAATGAATTTGTTATCCCAGTAATTAGATGACCAAGAAGGGATGCCAGGTAGATACACAAAAGAGAAAGAGAGAGAGAGAGAGAGAGAGAGAGAGAGAGAGAGAGAGAGAGAGAGAGAAAGATAAAGAGAGGGAATGGATATATCGAACCTTTTAACCGAAAAGGTTAAAAGAGGTGTGTTGCCGTTCGATTCTATGGGGGGGAGGGTGGTGGTGGTGGTTGTGTGGCGGTGGTGTTGATGGTGTGGGTGGTTGGATCCGCTTATTTTTTCTGTCCCTTTTTTCCCCCTGCTTTTCCCGGATCTTAAAGGAATATACGTCAGAAAAAAAAGGTCTGCTACCGACGATTTTGTACGCCTCTCTCGCGCAACTGCCAACTCGCACACGACTATTATGCCGGAACGGAAGACCTCCTTTCTTTCTCTTTTCGACTGCTGTCGGTGTCGCTGCCTCTGCCGTTGCCGTTGCTGGTGCGCTACTACACACTACTACCACCACCACCATCACCACCACTATTACTACACCATTACCAACACCAACAACACCCAACAACACCACCACCACCGCCACCGCCACCGCCACCGCCACATCGTCGTCGTTTGGCCGCTACCGCTAACGCTATCTCACCAGTTTCTCGTTAACGACAGGGAAGGAACCGATAGAACGGGTTTTTAATACCAACCTTTAGAAATTTTATCTCTTCGGCTTTTTGTTTACCCTCTTAAAATACTTCGGTTTTATTTGTACAAAAGAGATGGGAAAGAACTAGTCTATTCAATTGTATTACCTCGTTGATCCTATGAAAAGATGTTCCGTCGATTTGCGCCCATTTTATTTTTTATTTATTTATTTACGTTTTATTTTTCTTCCCTAACCACGATACGAAAGCGTTTCTCGAATTTCACGTTATCATCCATTCCTCATTTATCGTTCTCGTCGACTTCAATCCCGTAAAGGAAAGGGGGAGGAGAAGAAATGAAACGGAAAGATATTCGATTGATTTATAGAGTTTAAAATGACCCGCGCTACGAGGTAAGAACGGACGACCAATAGGAAGTTTCTATGCGTTCGATTGGCTGGCGTGTTCGTAGCGTGTTAGTTCCGCCAACGTACGAGAGAGGGCGCTGCAGTGCCCGTACAGTGGCGCGCCATTCAACCCGTTAACGCGTCAGTTTGCCTATGGCGGTAGACTCGGTTCGTTCGTTCCGTTCGTCGCGGTGGTGGCGGTGGGTGGTGGGTGGTGGTGGTGGTGGTGGTGGTGGTGGTGGTGGTGGTGGAGGAGGTGATGGTGGTGGGAGGTTGCTCGTAGTAGAAAAGGGTAGGGGAAGGAATGGTGAACGGTTTATCTAACAAACTAACCGTCAGTACGAAGAAGTTCGCGCGTTCTTCCGTGTCTCTCTTCTCTTTTCTTTTCTCCTCTTTTACGCGCGGTTTGTGTATGCGTGTGCGTGCGCGGGCGCGCGTGTGCGTGTGCGTGCGCGCGTTAATCCTACTCTGCTCCGTTCCGTACCGTTCTGCTCTGCTCTGATCTTCTCTGATCTTCTCTGATCTACTCTGATATTTTACTGTTGCTACTGTCCTCCTCTTCCTCTTCGTACAGTTAAAAGTCTTATCTATGTGTCTCGTCCGTTCTGTCATATGTGCGTGCGCGTGCACGCGCGCGCGCCTATATGCGTGCGCGTGTAAGTAAGTACGTGTACGTTTACGTTTACGTTTACGTTTACGACCCTCGTGTACTCTTCTTAGAGTTATCTGTCTCCTCTCTAACGGGTCGCCGATAAAAACGTCCGTCCTCCTAACCGGCTCTTTTAATTCGATCCTCCTCCTCCTCCTCTTCATCTTCCTCATCGAACGAACGAACGTACGAAAACGATCCATTTCGCGAAACATTTCGATAACTCTTTGCGATCTTTTCTTTTCTTTTCTTTTTTTTTTCCGGGATTGTAAAGCGAAAAGAAAGAAGGGAAAAAGAGTCTCAGAACAAAACCAAACGAATTGCGTTTACGGAACGGAATTTTTTTTTGTTCCTTTGGTAGTGGTGGTAGGGGGGGGGGTTTCGGTATCTCATTTTTATTTTCATTTCTTTTTTTTTTTCGATCTTTGTTAAACATCGACAAGTGGATTTTATATATGTGTGTATGTAAATATATATATATATATATACATATATATATATATATATAATTATATGTATATATACCGGGCGATATTATGAAATTGTATTTTTGTTTCTCAACGATACGATGTGAAACGTAAGCAAAGAGAGTTCGAAGACACCGCGGGGAGAGAGAGAGAGAGACAGAGAGAGAGAGAGAGAGAAAGAGAGAAAGAGTGAGATAGATAGAGAGAGAGAGGGAGAGAGAGAAAGAAAGAGAGAGCAGTGCCATCCCTCGGATCAGGAAGCGTTTTCCAAGGCCACGTGGACCACGTTGGGAGCCCCCACAAAATGTCAGTATATTTTTATCACATTATTATTATTATTATTATTATTATCACCATTATTATTATTATTATTATTGTTGTTGTTGTTAGTATTGTTATAATTGTTCTTATCGTTGTTGTTATTAATATTATTATTATTATCATCCTTTTTTTTTCTTTTTTTCTTTATCGTATACGTGTCCAACGTACTTTAATTAATGTGACGAGGAAGAGAAACTTCGTATTTAAATTCGACCAATTGCAGGCCTCGCAATCCAAATACATTTCTATATATGTGTGTGTGTGTGTATATATATATATATATATATATATATATGTGTATATAAATATAAATGTGTGTGTACGTATATACGTACTTTCAATTTCGAGTTAACGTAGTTTGAAAATGTGTGTTAAGTACAAACGATCTTCCAAGCGAAGAGAAAATTATTATACCTTTCGGAGTTCATTCCGTTCCGTGGCGATGCTCGCGTTATTTCAGTCGAAGAAAATTAATTATATACGAAAACATATTTATTTATATTAATCCTCTTCGTCGAATTGGAAATGAAATTTAGAAATTACTATCCTTTTTCTTTTCTTTCTCTCTCTTTATTATTCTTTTTTTTTTTTTTTTTTTTTTTTTTTTTACTTCAAATTCGTCCACCCGCGTAAAACGCAACAACGCCATGTTCGTTCCGTTTCATCTCTTTTTTTTTTTTTTACGCTTCTCGTAAATGTTTCGTATCTTTTTCTTTTTTCCTTTTGTTTCTTTTTTTTTTTGATTTGTGTTTTGTTTAAATTCTCTTACAGCGTAAAACGAGGACGACATATTCGTTCGGTTTCTTTATTTCTATTCTCGGTTTCCCCTCTTTTTCAAATTTACCTTCAGCTCAAATCGACGCCGCCATATTTATTTTTTTTTTTCGACTGGAGGATTTATTCCTTTTCCGTCTTTTTATTTTTCTTTTCTCCCCCTTCCCTTCTAATAAAATTTGTCTTCCGCGTAAAGCGAGAACGCCATATTTGTTCAGGGTTTTTTCTTCTTCTTCGTCTTCTTCCGTGTAAATTCTATGGGTAATTTTGTCTCTCTCTCTCTATCTCTTTTTTTTTTTTTTTTTTTTTTGAACAAAACTAGTCGCACACACAAGTATCCGTCCGTCCATTTATACAACATCGTTTGAATAGGATTCCATGTACGTCTCTTTCAATCGTATTTGTATGTGACTCGTGCGATCTCGCGCAACCCAAGAAAGGATAAAGGGGACAGAGTATTTTCTATTCTTCTATCAGCCAACTTCTCAGCAAACCTATATCTTCTTCTCCTTCATATGCGGCATTGGATATTGCGAAGAAGAGAAAGAAGAAGAAGAAGAGGAAGAAAAAAATTAGAAGAGGAAAACATTGGGAACGTTTTTAACATTGGGGCGCTGAGGGGGTGGAATGGAAGGGTTTAACATTTTTCACTCGCTCTACGGACGATATTATTTCGTCGAGATAGGATTTATAACGTTAGATATATATCGCGTGCGCTCTTATTTATCTCGATCATAAAAGTATTATAAAATGATCGATCGATCGAATGATTCGTTTCGATGAAACGAAAGCGAGAATACGAATCGTCGAGCGTCTCTAATGAATAACTGTCTTGTGTAATATGTAACAATGTATATGTATATACATATATATATATATATATATATATGTATATACATATAATGTATATGTATATAAGAGCCAGGCATAAATTAGTTACGCGATCCTGGATCATTTATCTCGTTTTACTGGCTTCGTCTTTCGTTATTAAGAACGATTCTATTCCGACGGCCATGATGATTATTAATTCGCGAACGTATATATATATATATATATATATATATATATATATACACACACATACATATATATATATATATATATATATATATGCATAAGTTGGACAAAAGTTTTGAATTACTTCGACCATGAACTTTTACATGCGTATGGGTAGTAAATCGCTGTGTTGTAAAGTAACACAAGTAATAGAAGACGATTCGTAATTCGTCGGATTGAGTTTGGTTGGGGCTGGAGGGGGGCCAAGGAGGAGAGGGGTGTGCGGAGAAATAATCGATTGTCTTTATTTTTTATTTATTTATTTCTTTTTTTCTATTCTCTCTCTCCCTCTCTCTCTCTCTCTCTCTTTCCTTCTTTCAAAGTTCAAACGAGGATAAGATTAGGTGGCGTCGATCATTGATAAAACAAAATGAAGATAATCATTTTGACCGATTTTTATGACGACCTTCCCGATCGTCTCTGCTGTGTCCGTCTGTCCTCTGCGTATGTGTGTGTTTAGGAGAGAGAGAGAGAGAGAGAGAAAAAAACAGGAAGAAGAGGAATATATGTGTATATAAAAAATAAAATAAAAAAGAAATCATTGGATTTGATCTTACTTACTCGTCCGAGTTGGTAAGGTCATTCGTCGTTTCTTTTTATACCGATTCTTGCGCTTTAGTCTTTGAGCT
Organism: Dolichovespula media; assembly: GCA_911387685.1. NCBI lineage: Eukaryota > Metazoa > Arthropoda > Insecta > Hymenoptera > Vespidae > Dolichovespula > Dolichovespula media. The sequence continues at coordinate 3,152,636 of OU426875.1, read as the reverse complement.
CGGCAATGAAACCGGTTGGGAGACTTCGTGTTACGAGTTTAACGAGGATTCAGAGTGAAAGAAATTTTGCGTTTATTATTCGAACACATTGACAACTTCGAAGGACACGTCGTTAACGGGCATACGTACGAACGTACCGTACCGTACGGACTGACGGACGACGGTGTTCTTCGATCGAGTTTACAAAAAAAAAAAAAAAAAAAAAAAGAAAAAATAATAAAAAGATAAGAAAAGAAAACGGGGAGAAAAAAGTTGATCAATATGTCGGGTTATATTTCACATTAATGTAAGCTTACCGTAATAACTGTTAACTTGCTTGTCATATATCTGGACATATATGTATATGCGTATATATAAAAGGTGTACCTTGAATACACATAGTTCCTAAAATTATGAAATATATATGGAAAACATTTCCGGTTATCTTAGATACTATGCGGAATCGAATTCTCATGAGGACTTTATTTATTTATTTATTTTTTTTTTTTTAAATGGGACCGTGTGTGTTCGTATCGACTCTAAAAAACGATACATCAATTATGTCAATATTATTCGTTGTTCGATGGAAAATGAAAGTTGGTCGTTCTATTTTTGGACACCCCGTATAACACAGATAACATGCAATAAATATATATATATATATATATATGTAAAATAACTCCAGTGACCTTTGACTCGATGCGGAATCGAATTCCCCCATTATCAGTATTTTTATTTACATACAACGTTACCTCACGTTTATGTATTTCGTGTAAATACGTACGTATGTAATAGAACAGGGGATACACCGAGTTTGTAAAAATATTTGATCATTTTTTAATATATATATATATATATATATATATTTATATACAAACGATTAATACAGGGACACAGTTTGTATAAAGCGAGGATCGAACGAACGAACGAACGAACGAACGAACGAACGAACGAACGATAGATATTATCGATCATCAATGGATCATCCCAATCGATAGATCTTGATCTCTTCGTTTCGTCGAAGGATCGATTCCTTTCGTATCGATTACAAGGAACGTAATGGATCGGAAGGATCTCGTTAGGGGTGGGAGGAACGTATTTTTTTCTTTCTCTTTTTTTTTTTTTGGGATCGGTGAAGTGATTCCTGTCTTTTTTTTTTGTTTTTTTTTTTTTTTTACAAATATTCCTTCGGATATTACGCGTCCTTCTCTACTTTCATCATGACCTAAATTTCCATCGGTGGTCGATTTTTCTACCCCCTTTGATATATATCATCGTACGTTTACATTAGGCGTCGTAGGGATTTAGCTTTGGCATCGATCCCAAGACCACAATGGAATCCTTTAGTTGGCTTTCTTTCTTTCTTTTTTTTTCTTTCTTTTTTCTTTTTTTTTTTTTTTTTACCTGTACACACGCGACCACGACGAGCGATTCCTAAATGATGATTATTTGAGAATACTCCTTTGTACATAATTCAAATGCAATAAGGCGGCTCAAAGAATCGGTGTATTTGTCGTATCGAGTTCTTGGGTTCCGTTTTTCCTCGTCTTTTCTCCCCTTTTCCTTTTTGGGGGAGGAAGGGTACAACGATTTTTGCAAAACGAATTATAACGCGCTTTGTCCTTTTAACGATAAGGACTTTGATTGTTATTATTCGGTTACTTCGTTAAATAGGTTTTGACGTCGAATCAATTCTACCCTTTTTTCTTTCTCGAATCTTGCGATCGTACTTGTTTTCTTGCAGAAAATATATACATATATATATATATGTATGTATGTATGTATGTATGTATGTATGTATGTATGCGTGTATATATTTATTTTCTTTATTTCCTCGAAACGTAAACTCGCCAAATTTCGTCAAGGATTTCGTTAAATAGTATTTTCCTCGTAGCGATAATATTGTAAGATAACGACAAGTTGCATTTGTTGGTTGGTTGGTTTCTTTCCACAAGTTAAACATTTTTCAAAAGTACGATAAAAATATTGCGTTGGTATGTTCGTTATAAAAAAAAAAAAAAAAAAAAAACAAATCGAGAAGGAAAAAGAAATATTCCTCGTTGTAGAATATTATTTTTACACGGTAGATCTTTCCTTTCTTTCTTTCTTTTTTTCATTTTTTTTTTTTTTTTTTTTTTATTCAATCGAATTCAGCAGACCTTTACCATGGTACATATATATATATATATATACTTCGCTGTGGTTACGTAATTAGCTTATACGTCGACGTGGCGGTCAAAATAAATGTAAAATTTCAATCCGCGAGAGTGATATTACGTTTTTAGAAAGAGAGAGAGAGAGAGAGAAAATAAAAAATACAAAATACAAAAAGGAAAAGAATCGAAAAGATCGCACGACTTTCGATCAAATATCCAAACGAAATGTTGGATCAATTGGATCATCGTTCGAATGATATAGAGAGAGAGAGAGAGAGATCATCTCTCTCTCCCCCTCCCCCTCCCTCTCCTGTTTCATAATATATAACCTGAAAAAAATGATTTCATTTTTTTTTTGTTTTTTTTTTTTTTTCGAAGAAACTCGAGCTCGCGCGCATTTTTTTTTTGTCTTATCGACTGCGTTCAGGTTAACGAAGAACGAATATGTTCGTAAGAGGGAGAAAGAGAGAGAGAGAGAGAGGGAGGGAGGGAGGGAGAGAGAGAGAGAGAGAGAGAGAGAGAGAGAGAGAGGTGGGCAGAAAGAAAGAGAGAGAAGAAGAGAGGAAGAGAGGGAAAAAGGGAGAGATAAGGTGGCTTAGATACGCTCTTTACCGACATACGTATAGAACAGTCATCTTTTCGTATCGTTTCAGTTCGCAAACGAGTAACGTCAAAGCGCGCGTCTCCGTCCAATTGTTCTCCTCAAATTTTATTTCTTTCCTTTTCTATTCTTTTCTCTCTTTCTTTCTTGTTTGATTTGATTTGTTCGTTCGTTAAATAAGGAAAACAAAAATATATACGTATTTGAAAGAAAAGAAACGGGAACTTTGGTTGATCTTATTAATAGCATTGCTGTGTCGAATGAGTGCAAGTGCACCGAATGCAGTGCACCGAAGAGTCCATCGCTTCGAAATGGATTACGACGTTGCTTCCTGAATATTCTATCTATCTATCTATCTATCTATCTATCTATCTATCTATCTCTCTGTTTCTCTCTCTCTCTCACACACACACACACACACACACACACTCATTCTGTATCTTATTCGGTGGGTGTTGTGTGTGATGGTATCATAAAAATAGAACGAAGAAAGTGATAGACATTCTTACCGAGCAATTTTCGAATCCATCGAGATCGATAATATTCTCGCTTGTATATATTCGGATTATCGAGATTGATATCGAAAATATCGTCATTGAAATGGAAAGGAACGAATCATTACGAATATACGATTGGTCGATCGATTCGATGTCATAGATCGAATGGTAATCTTACGGATCCAATTATAATCCATTTAAAGTACGGATTTAAAGTAAAGATACCAATTCTTTTGTTACACATCCAGCGGAGTGGGAGGGGGGAAGAAATCGTTGATAAGATCGTTCATCGATCGAGATCTTCGTTTCGTTCGTTCGTTCGTTCGAGTTCGAGTTCGAGTTCGACGATTTATCAACCGAACGATTTAGGAATATAAATGAATGAATTTGTAGATGTGCCAGTATGTCCGAGAGAGGTATGCAAGAAGCAGCTTGCGAGGAGATCGAGAAACAGGCTTCTCTTTACGTATTCCCGGGAGTCTCTCGTCAGCAACAGCAACAACAGCAACAGCAACAACAATATCAAGGAAATATTATACCAACCCTGCAACTTCCGCCGTTATCAGCACCAACGATACTCGGTTCAATGAGAAGCAACGATGTAGGAGAGATAAAGGACATCGAGGATCCTTCGTCCCGATTAAGGAGAAGACCGTATTCGAAGACCCACGCGAGATCGGCCAGTCACGGTGGTGTCCTGGCGAGTTCGAGCGTCACGACGAATCCAGGAACTTATCAGTCGTCCTGGCAAACACCACCACCACCCTGGCCACCAACCGGTGGTTCCTATTTGGGTCCTTTACCGACGTTAACCGGCCCAGCGAGACCGTCGGCATTGAAGAAACCAGGACACCAGAGAGCGTTCAGTCAAGGACAGGTCGTAGATGTTCAAAGTCAACAACTACAGGTATCTGGTCACAGTCGCGTAGGCTCGAGAACGGATTTTATTCTGCCCCCTGGCCACAGAGAGGAATCACGGCCGTCTACCGCCGGAAAAGTGCCCTCCTTTCGTGGACATTCCAGGCAAGCCTCCAGGTAAATTCGAACGTCTATTCTTAATCGGATATTTCTTATGTTACGATCGATCAATTATTACTTTCTTCTTTTATATATAATCGTTTCTTTTTTCTTTTTTTTTTCATTTTTTTTTTTTTTCGTTCCTTCCTTGCATCGTACGTATTAAATCTGCCCGATCGAATATAATTATTTACTCGTTCTATTTCCTTTCGTTCTGTCGATAACACAGCGACGAATTGGTTACAACGATGATTCAATTATTACAGATCGGAATCAATCTATACAATAAGACGTAGCGCGGCACCGCCATTATGGAGAAGAATTTGGTCGCGTTATTTCGGGCCGTTACCCGAGGAACCCAGATTGAGGACCATCGTACCGAATCACTTGGTACCACCGCGTACACCAAAAAGCCAACATCCGAACGGAGGAAGAATGAACAACAGGTTAGGAGAACTAAATCGGTTTATCGAACGAAACCTTATCGATCGTTCGTTCCCGTTGTTATCGCTGATTCAAACTAATCCTTTATTTGTTCCTTCGTTTGTTTCTTCTCTTTTTTTTTTTTTTTTTTTTTTTTTAACAAAAAAAAAAAAACACCTACGTAGGATAAAGACAACGAAATACACGATCCTGAACTTCATACCACGTAACCTGTTCGAACAGTGTCGGCGTGTAGCCAATTTGTATTTTATATTCATCGTTCTGCTTAATTGGGTACCTGATATCAATGCATTTGGGAAGGAGGTGGCTATACTACCGGTTGTATTTGTATTGGGTGTTACGGCGTTGAAGGATATTTTCGAGGATCGGCGTAGATCGATGAGCGATCGTAGGATCAACAATTCAACGTGTCGCGTTTACGTCGGGTAAGTGCTTTTCACAAAAATCCATTTATAATCCACGTAAAAATAGAAATCGATGAAACGTACGTACGTACGTACGTGTGTGTTTGTGTGTTTACGCGGAATCGAAAAATCGTCTGATTACGCGACGTTAAACTAAAAGTTCTAATCGTCTAGTTTGAATAACTAAAAATACTAATGGAAACTAACTGCTGTTGGGACTCCTCGGGAGGAAAAAAAAAAAAATTAAAATGGGGCTGCTCCTTTGACCGCGGAATTCGATCGATCGATACCAATGCGGTTGTCGCTCGAAAGCATGTAGGTCGACCACCAACATTGTACATATACATACATACATATATATATATATATATATATATATATATATATTATATATTTGTGTATATATATATATATGTGTGTGTATCTGGATGAGATCAGGAGAGGGAAGTACCTTGCTTGTGTCTCAAAAGTACTATAATATATATCTGAAGTATATATATATATATATATATATATCTATTATATATATATCTATCTATATATATATCTGTATCAGGTATATAGATAACGTTCAGTCATAAAAAAAAAAAAAAAAAAAAAAAGAAAGAAAAATCTCGACATATATTGGTATTATTATCGGGACAGACCTCTGTCCAATTTTTTTCCTCTCTCCCTTTTATCTCTTATCATTTATATTACCTCGCTACTTCCGTTCCATCCTTTTTTCTCTCTCTCTCTCTCTCTCTCTCTGTCTTTTATTTTTTTAATTTATTTTTTTAATTATTTTTTTTCTGATTCCTCTTATTATTATTATTATTATTATTATTATTGTTCAAACTCTATCTCGAAATATACACTGGCGCGTGTTTTTAAGGAGATTAAAAGGATGCAACGTTAACGGGTTGATATTCCAGCGTAACATTGAACAAAGTCAGTTTTCTTTTTTCTCTTTTTTTTTTATTTTTTTTTTTTTTTCGTAATGGTTGCGTCGGCGGTATCCCTAACGGGTGATACTTTTACAAGGTAAAGAAGAGGTCATGGCTCTTTTAAAATATCTTCCACCATCTCTCAAATTTTCTCATTTCACGTAGAGTAGTTTTATATACCCAATTGTACATACATACGTACATACGTACGTAGGATGTACGTGGGGAAACACCTGTACACCAACGTTCAATCTCAGCACATATTTACACAAGATTCCGAAGTAATAAAAGTGTCGTTCGTATTTCATGTTTTTTTTTATCTTTAATTTTCTCTTTTATTTTTTATTTATTTTTATTTTTTTATTTTTGAATCGATCGTAAGAATCATCCGAAGGAGGAGGATCCAATCGATCCGATCGTAAAGATCGATCGAAGTTTTTGCTAAGAAGTAAGAAAGAGAAGAAAATAATGAAGAAGAGGGAAAGAAAGGAGAAAATAAACGTATGGGGGTTTGAGAGAGAGAGAGAGAGAGAGAGAGAGAGAGAGAGAGAAGAGAAAAACAAAATTTTTAACCAGGGTTGGGATAAAATGTTAACGGGTTCGATTTCACGATGATAAAAGCTGACGACGATCGTTTTTGCTTTACTTTGCTTGATGACTAATATAGTATATCCTTTTACTCGTGCTTACACTAGTATTCTACGTAGTATGTCCCTAGAACGATCACGACACGGAGGTCATTTATAATGCAATTTAATCGCACGACTGCTGACACACACATACACAAATATATATATATATATATATATATATGTATACACTGTACAAGGGGTGTATATATATATATATATATATACATACATACATATATGTAAAGGTATCGATCTATTGTTGTGATTCCGATACGTCTAAACGTAAGTTCCTGTATACGATATATTCAAAAAAAAAAAAAAAAAAAAAAAAAGAAAGAAAAAAATTGATATAAATACAAAATGGAGAAGTTAAAAAGGGGGTAGATGGGTGGTGGTGGTTGTGGTGGTGGTGGTGGTGGTGGTGGTGGTGGTGATCGCTGTCCTAATCTCGAACAATTTTTGTCTTCGTAAACCTTAACGTATTTGGAACAGATAGTTGTATCGGGATTTGGGGCGCGTAGTTGGTTGCGAGGGTGGTTTAGATCGAGGCAACAGTTGAACCTTTTTTTAGGTGAACGTGGGTTTGAAAATATTTCTAACGACGTTTCTATATCGATCGTCCGGTAATCTTTTATTTACGAATTTTTTACTTCCCTATAACGGACGCGTACGGTTTCTTTTTGGGGGTGGGTTTTTAAAGGGATCCTAGGGATATATCGACTAATAAGATTGGTGTGTGTGTTTGGATAAGAAGCTTCGGTACACGTGTACCTTGTCTTCGTTCTCTCTCTCTCTCTCTCTCTCTCTCTCTCTCTCTCTCTCTTTCCCCTTGTTTTCTCTTCATTCTAATTCGACGTTCCCTTCAATCGTCATTCAGGAGACGTTCGATCGCCGCCATTATTCGCGTGCAGCCAATTGAGAAAATGACGTCGTCGCCGGATCGCGACACACTGCCCACATTCTAACGATTTTGATTTTCGTCCATCACTCCTCCCCTCCCGTAATTTTAAATGTACTTTAAATCTATCTATCTATCTATCTATCTATCTGTCTATATATCTGTCTGACTGTCTCTCCATGTCTTTAAATCTGACGATAAATTAAAATACGACCTTGGCAATTACATTCGATCATTCACTCACGTTTTGCCCTGGTTAATGATTCGATTATAACGGATAAAAGAGAGAGAAAAGAATATATATATATATATATATATATATATATATATATATATATATTTTTTTTTGTCGAGTTTTATTCGTACGAATCGTCAAATCGTTCCAACGACAATCAAATTGAATCGATCGGTTTTTAACGAACTGTACGAAATATTGTCTTGTCTTGTTTATAACGAAACGAAAAAAAAAAAAAAAAATATATATATATATATATATATATACACATACATACACACACACACACACGTGCATACAATCACGTTTGTATAGAAAATTTTCTTAGGGTTTCCATTCGGCTCGACCACGTGTTGTAAGTGTATCATCGAAAGTAAAATTATTCGTTGGGGTTCAACAAGTTAAATGCATTTCTGAATGAAAAAGACTATTTCGTTTGAAGGCCAATGAATGTATTACTTTAATATATTCACGATCGAAGAATGGACCCTGGTTGGGTTGGAATAAAAAAGTTTTTGTTGATGGGTTTAAGGCAAACAATTTTTCCTTCCCTTTCTTCTTCTTCTTCTTCTCCCCCCCCCTCTCTCTCTCTCTACCTTTCCCCCTCTCTCTCGCCATCGCTACCTCTTTTGCGGTTTGCGGTTTTCTTTGAAGAAGACTTCGATAACATAACGGATAGTACGATCGATCGGTTACACCGACGTCCCGATCACTTCCCCTTCCTCTCTCCATCCCCACCTCTCTCTCTCTCTCTCTCTCTCACTCTCTCTCTCTCTTACTTTTTCCCTCTCCGTGTCTCTTTTTATTCGCATCGCCTGCAAGACTATGCGAATTCCCACAGGTTGTTTCTCTAGCTACACTACACTATTATTGTAACATAACGATGTGTTCTACGGTGTTCTTTGTCCACTCTTATCGGCCATTGACACCGATCGAAAAGAAAAATTTTCTTTCTTCGAATTTAACTCTTCCACGCCCCCTTCCCCCCCCCACACACACACTCCCGCGCACATTTATTAATTTATTTATTTATGTATATGTATATATATATATATATATATATTTTTTTTTTTTAATTATAAATAATGCGAAGAATAATATTATATATACATACATATATATACACGTATATTATATGTCACTGTATCGTTAGAGGTCACAAATAAATAAATATATATATATATATTTATTATTATATATAATAAATAATTAAATATATATTATTTAAATATATATATATATATATAAAAAGCGGTCGCGCGCGCGCGCGCGTGGGCCGTCTGTCCACGTCGTGTTTATCCACGTGTGCTACGCGCGCGCGCGCGTGTGTGTGTTGTGGTGTGTGTGTGTGTGTGTGTGTGTGTGTTTACGTTACCTTACTCCAAATCGATAAAACATGTCGCTGCATAAAATTACTGTTATAACCGCGACGAATCCGAACAATCGTAAAAAAAAAAAAAAGAAAAAATAATAAATAGTAAAAGAAGAACAAAAAAGTAAAATCACCGAATAACGGAGGTAGTAGCGTTTAGCGATGTAATAAACACGTTAAGAATATTTACCAAAAATTCTATGTGATGCGAAATGAAAAAATCATCCGCAGGGTGGTGGATCCTCGCGAATTTGTCGAACCCGTGCTGATTCAAGTGTCGCGGTTACGCGTACGTACACACAAAAAAAAAGAAAAGAAAAAAAAAGAAGAGAAAAGAAAACGACGAAAGTATAGGGGAAAAACAAAAATTCGATGGATTTCAAAATCGAGTTTGACAAGACTAATTACGTACGCGTGTACGTTCTCGATCGAGATCGAAAGATCGGAACGGTTAATTCCAAATCATCTCGATAGAACGATACTTATTGTACTTCCCTTCGATATGAATTATTTTCTAGAACGAAGAAAATAAATCAGGTCGAGAAAAATGTTCTCCTCCGTTCGCTAGAGCTACGCGTCAATTGTATTCTTCTTCCTCAGGGTTTTCTAACAAGGTTCTAATCTTTCCTCTCCGCCTGTGTTTTCTTTTCATTGATTATATATGCGTATTTATGCCTTCATCCATTAAACTCGACATCGTCACGTCCTATTTATGAATACTATTGAAGTATACTTCTTTTCTTTTTTCTCTCTCTCTCTTTTTTTTTCTTTTTTTTTCCTTTTTTTTCTTTTTTTTTTTTTTTTTTTTTTTTTTTTACAGGTACCAATGCACAGCGCACGTAACATACACGCATACGTACATAAGATAGATAAATACGTGTGTCTGTATTTTTTTTCTATTCGTTCTGATTTATTTCTCTCTCTCTCTCTCTCTCTCTCTCTCTCTCTCTCTCTCATCTTATCTAGTTCCATATTTGTCCTGAAAGTTTCGTCGAAGTATTTGCCGCGAAATCGACTTGAAAATTTATCTCTTATCACGTTTGCACCTTTGTTGACAGAAAACTTTAAGGAGGTGCGTGCGCGCGCGCGCACCAAGATCGAACAAAAAAAAATCCTACTCGGAATGTTTGCCGATCGGAAAGGGGAATTGTTTGTATGTATGTACGATAGATCGAACGATGGTTATCCATCAAAAACTTTGATCTAATAACAGTAATATCTTGGTTGTGAGACACGGTTATTGGATTACGTGAGGGTTTCTTCCTCCTCCTCCTCCTCCTCTTTTTTGGTTTTCTTTTTTTTTTTGCTTAGAACTATGCCGCGTTGACTATCGAGTAGATTCGATCAAATTATTTCGATAGAGAACGATTAGAAAATATATTCTTTCGCGTCATTGGAATATCCCAAATAATACCCTGCAATCATGGCCGGGTATCCAGATAGATCTGCAATGGTTATTATTATTGCGATAGCAAATTATTAGAAAATTTTCTTTTTTATTTTTTCTTTCTTTCTTTCTTTCTTTTTTTTTTTTTTTTTTTGTTTTTTATTTCTTTGTCGTCGTCGTCGTCGTCGTCGTCGTCGTCGTTCAAGAAAAACCTCACAGAATGACGTCAATATAATATTCCATACGGTCGTTATTCCGACGTTTTCAATATTATTATATCGAAGTAATGATAGATAATTCGATTTGCCCGCTAATTTTCTAAGATCCCGAGTATATTCGTATATCTTTCTTCTTCGCGCGCGCGCGCGCGCGCGTATGTGTGTGGTGTGTTACGATGTGTCAGCAAGTTATATATCTCTACGTCATATCGATATCGTTCGTAATCTCATAAAAAGCGTTTCGAAGCGCGCGCGCGCGCGCGTTATTCTTCGGTAGATTCCCCCCCCCCCGCCGCCCTCTCCCATCCCATCCCTACCACATGATTATGCCACAAAGTCGTAGATAACCGACGTACCGATGATGAATTAGTATAGCTGTCTTTCGCGTCGGCGAGTGTATTTTTTAATTTTCTTTTCTTTTTTTTTTTTTTTTTTTTTTTAAACGTCGAAAGCTTCCCCCGTTTATCGTCTCGCACTACTTCACGAAGTCTTCTCTTTTTCTTTGTTTTTTTTTTTTTTTGTCTATTTGTATGTTTCTTTCTTCTTTCTTTTTAAATCGTTAGCATGTCGACCTCCACGGTACTCCACTTATTGCGCTTGCAGTATTATCGCCCCGACCTTCTTTGGCCTTTCCTCGTTTAATATTTTTCTCTTCGTGAGAGACAAAGACACACAGAAGGATATATATATATATATATATATATATATATATATATATATATATAGAGAGAGAGAGAGAGAGACAAATAAATTTGAAATAGTCTAGCAATAGTCGGTCGCTGTAGTAGAACGCGACGCTGAAGTGGACTCCATCATTTTTTTTTTTTTGTTTTTCCTTTGGGAATATTAAAAAGAGATTCGTTCGTATATCGTACGTTCGAAGGAATACAAACTTTTGTTCGTGGAAATTAGCCTTACCGAAAAAAAAAAAAGAAAAGAAAAGAAAAGACAAGACAAGAAAAGAAAAGAAGAAGAAAAACAATAATGCCGGCGACGACGATAAAACGTTATTTGCATTCTCATGAGATGGGACAACGGGATGAGGTAAATTATTAAATGGGTTGGTGGGGATGTTGAGGCGCGAGGGAGAGGCGAAAAGAGAGATAAAAATATCTTTTATCGCAGTAGTAGTATTATTATTATTAGTAGTAGTTTGTATATATAACAATAAAACCGGTTAATGTACTTATCGCGGAGTGATGCACAAATAAACTTAACGCGCGTTTATACCTACCTACCTACTTTCCCCCCCCCCCTTCCCCCCCTGAACATTGTTCTTAGAGTTGTTTGAAGAAAGAGAAACCAAAAAAAGGAATAGGCACTAGCTACTTTTCGAACGATTCCAAGGCCAGCATCCGTTTTTCTATTGGTTAAATTCGAGCACTTTAATTGGATTCGTTAATAAGACTTATTTTTATATTCGCCTGATTGTACGTATCACGTGAATACAAGCTGCAAATGATATAAAAGGGATTATGCAAGGATGATCAGTAAACAAAGTGGTTGTTGTTGTTGTTGTTGTTGTTGTTGTTGTTGTTTGTGTTCTTTGATTTGCGTGGTATTATCTTGTTGAAGTCTTAAAGGTGGGAAGAGTTGGCGGGGTTGGTGGAAGGAGTGATGAAGTATTCTTCAAAGGACTTTCCTCCTTCTCCTCTTCCTCCTCCTTCACCTTTTTCACCTCCACCTACACCTGTCCCACCTCCTACACCTTCTCCTTCGTCTTTCTTCGAGCCCGGTGCCGCTTTAAGTATTACCCACGTGACGTCACCAGTTACATCATTACAAACCATGCGCGTTAAAGGAAAAGGAGAGTTATGTGGGACACGTGAACGAGATCGTTTTAATTGCCATGGCAAATTTACTTGGTCTTCGCCATGGGCAAACGTTAATTCGTGGTATAAAAAGAGAAAGGAGGATGAATGAGTGAAATAGTGGGAGTGGGTGAGGGTGAGTGGAGCGGCGATTGGATGAGGAGCCCCGTGGAATAATTGAAAGAACATGGCTGAAATTAAATCAATTCGATATGACAGATTTATGGGAATTATGGGATAATCCCGAATATTCAATTCCCTGTTCGTTCGACGCGGTTACATACTTTTTTTTTTTTTTTTTTTTATATATATATATTTTTATTCCTTCTCTTTCTCTTTTTCACTGAAGTTTCCTGTAAATAATGAAGCCCGAGGAATGACGAATCACGTATTCGATTTATCTCTTTCTGTGCGCGCGCGCGCGTATATTTTTTTTATTCCTTCCCTCGTTCTTTCCTTTTTTTTTTTTTTTTTTTTTTTTTTAAAGATGCATTAGCAGAGCAGTTCGTTCGAACCTGTGCGAATATCGTACGAGTATATTGGAGATTGGTTGACCTTCGCTCGCACGATCGGTATAATACGTTCGACCACGCATCTAACAATAACTCAAGTTATGTGGCACATACCGTCAGTCAGAAGTTGATTACTTCTCGATACTATTTGCCGAGGAGAAACCTTCGTTCGAGTGGTTTTTCCTTTGGGAAATAATTCATTAGCAACTGTTATTACTTTGATTCTAATCTCCGATATCATACATACATATATATATATATATATATATATACACACACATATATATGTATATGTATATACATAGGATATAAACATAAGTTTGTACGTATAAATAAAATCGTTTTATGTATGTACATGTATGTATGTGTATGTATATATATATATATATATATATATATATATATATATATATATATATATATATCAAAGAGAATCGTTCGAAACGTTATTGGTTTAGTCTAACGATTATCACGAAACGTGCTTCAATATGTAATCATATAATTTTCGGTTGAACGCAATAGCAAATAATATGGGTTTCTATATCGTATCGATTAAAGTTATCAAATTGAACGTATCAAATTTTGCAACCGATACCGAACGATAATTATTGTCGATTATTTATTGAATTCATATCGCGTCAATATACATATGTCTCTCTCTCTCTCCCTCTCTCTCTCTCTCTCTCTCTGTGTATGTATGTGTGTTCAATTTAATAGGAATTAAAGTGAACGAGTCTCGCGAGGTTTTATCGTGACAAAGTATCGTTTCAGTAATTGCACTGGACAGTTGGCCCTAATTTGTTCTATGTATTCATGAAATACATATATATATATATATATATATATATATATATATATATATATATATAAAACCAAGGAATGTAATAATTAAATGTTTATAAGTATTCCGCAGTGACTTTATTATTTGGTCGGGGTTTAATTCAAATGTCACGCGACACGATTATGTCACGCTGTATCGTTTCGTCCTTTTCTTTTCTTTCCTTTTTTTTATCCCTTTCCTTTTCCCTCACGGACAGATAGATATAGATATATAGATAGATAGATAAATAGATAGATAGGTTAGAGAAGCTAGAAGGCATTGAAAGGTTGCACAAAAGGTCTCGGTCTTGGTCTCGACCTTCTAACACTCTCGTTACGATCAATGACGCGTGAACACAGCATCGTTTTAGAGATCCTATTCTATAATCATCCCCTTCCATCCCTTCCCTCCTCCGTGGCATACGTTACCCCCCTCCTCACTCAAAGTAAAAGATTTTTTCTTCGATGACACGATTCTTTTTTTTTTATGTTTTGATCTTCTTCTTTTTCTTCATTAAACGTCGATCAATTAATCACTTTCATTGTTCCCTGTAGGATTGTCCCAATTGTATTCAGGGTTCTTGGATTTTAGTTGGCAAAGCCTTACAATTGTACATTTTATGCAACGCGTTTTCTTTACTTTCTAACCCTTTTTCTTTTTACTAACCTAATCTCTCTCTCTCTCTCTCTCTCTCTCTCTCTCTCTCTCTCTCTCTCTCTGTCTCTCCTACGACGTGTTAAAATATTCTTTAGAGTTGTTACGAACTGCGTAATCATCAAATGGTTTAATACACTTTTTATTTCTTATTTATTTATTTATTTATTTATTTATTTATTTGTTGTTGTTGTTGTTGTTACAGGGAAGGTGGTAGATACATGCAGGTCGCATGGAAGGACGTAAAGGTCGGTGACCTGGTGCACCTATCAAACAACGAAGTAGTACCAGCGGATTTATTACTTCTCCGTAGCAGTGATCCACAGGGTTTAGCTTATATCGACACCTGTAATCTAGACGGCGAGACGAATTTGAAACAGCGACAGGTCGTACGTGGTTTTTTCGAATTGCAGGATACATTTCAACCGGCAAAATTTCGTTCGATGCTCGAGGTCGATCAACCGAGTACCAAGATAAATAGGTAAGAGAGAGAGAGAGAGAGAGAGAGAGAGAGAGAGAGAGAGAAAAGAAAAAACTAAATAAATAAATAATCGATCAACTATCGAAATTTGTTCAAATTTTTGATCCTTTTGTCTTTTTTTTTTGGTTTTTTGATAGGTTTCATGGTGCCGTGGTACATCCAAATGGTGGTAGGGTACCGGTTACGATCGAGAATTTATTACTCAGGGAATGTTTGTTAAAAAATACAGACTTCATAGAAGGTATTGTGGTCTATGCTGGACATGAGACCAAAGCAATGTTGAATAATGGTGGACCAAGGCACAAGGTATAAAATCGAAATCATTATACGAATAAATCGTAATATGATCGATAATCGTACGATCGATATCGATCAATCGCGAGATCCGAAAGTTCGAGGCTGAAAATGAAAAAGATAAAAATGTTCTAAATCGTATTTCAGCGTTCGCGTTTGGAGAAAAGGATGAACTGCGATATAATATGGTGCATGGTGATCCTGATAAAACTTTGCACGATCGGTGCTATCGGTTATAGATTGTGGCTGTCGTCGTTCTCGTCGACTATATTCATACCGTTCCTTCCCGTACTCCAAGATCCAAATTACGAGAGTTTGATAACATTCTGGACGTTCGTTATAATCCTACAGGTCATGATACCACTGAGTTTGTACGTGACCATAGAGATGGCCAAGGTAGGCCAGATATATCACATTGGCCGTGACAATTTTTTGTACGACAAAGAAACCGGACGAAGAGCCGAATGCCGTGCATTGAACATAACCGAGGAATTGGGTCAGGTAATTATAAGAATGATATCAAAAATAATCCTTCGTAATCGATGGGTGGGGATTAATTTTTTAATTCCTTTTGTTGTACCCAGGTACAGTACATATTCTCGGACAAGACAGGAACATTGACGGAGAACAAGATGTTGTTCAGAAGGTGCGCGGTAGGTGGACAGGATTATGCGCACGAGGGTGAGGGTGAGAATTTAATGCCATGTCCGAGATTGAAGGAGGACTTGCTCATTGGTACATTCAGGCACCGCCTTCAGGAGTTCCTTATCGTCTTGGCAACTTGCAACACGGTTGTGGTCAATTCTCAACCGCATCATGATATTATGAACTCGAGCGGTATTATCGAAGAACCGCATAAAAATGGGAATGGACCGACTAGGTTGGTATACTCGATATTTATTTCTTTCGTACATCTTTTTTTGTTCCTTCTTTTTCTTCTTCTTCTTCTTCTTCTTCTTCTTCTTCTTCCGACGATCGTGAAATTAAATTTTCCTTGTTCGTGATAATCGATAGATACGAGAGATTGTCCGAGTCAAGAAGCGTGACCCCGTCGCCGTCACCTTCCATACCGCCATTGCCAGTGCCCACACCACCGCCAAGTATAACAGGCGATAGTTCGTCTCCCATCTCGTCGATAATAGATTCGGCCGCTGTACTTAACGATACACCCAAGTTACAATCCAAAGTGGCTAGGTACGTTTTATGTTCGAAACGAACGGAAAAAGAATTTTTTTTTTCAAGGATTCCTTCTTCTTGTTATTGCAGGCCAAAGTTATTGAACTTAACGTCCATACCGAGTTTGAGTTTGGGATTGTTGTCGAGAAAACAGTCGCCTAATGGCGGACAAAAGAGGCGGAATATATTGAGTCCGATATTCGATATGAGCGGAAGATCCGTGGAACAGCTTACACCGACTCCAGCGATTTACGAGGCCGAAAGTCCCGACGAGTTGGCACTGGTCAATGCGGCTAGGGCGTACGACGTGAAACTGCTCAAACGTACACCGCGCAATACGATAATCTCATTGCCGGACAAGACGATTCTATCCTACGAGATTTTATACGTGAGCAAACGAGAAACGAATATCCTTTGAATAATTACGACAACATTGACGCTCGTCGATGCTCCTTTAAACGTGTTTGTATTGTACGTTTTAGGTTCTACCATTCGACTCGAGTAGAAAGTGTATGTCGGTCGTTGTGCGCCATCCATTGACAAATGAGATCATTTTGTACAGCAAGGGCGCGGACACCACTGTTTTAGGATCTTTGACGTCGAACGATGAAAATTCCACGACGTCGGCCAAGATCAGGCAACAGTTGAACTCTTACGCACGTCAGGGTCTTCGCACTTTGGTAATGGCAAGGAGATCGTTGACCCAACAGGAATACGATTGTTGGCGAGAGAAACACTTGGAGGCCGAATTGGCTACCGAAAATCGTGAACGTCGTATGAGGGACTCCTATGCGAGTTTGGAAAATCATATGACGTTGTTGGGTGCAACCGGGATCGAGGATAAATTGCAACCCGGTGTACCGGAGACCATTGCTGCACTCGTTAAAGCCGGGATCGTTGTTTGGGTTTTAACAGGTGCCCTATGCAAATTACTTTTAATCCTAATTTCAAATGACTTATACACGCGCATGTATCAATCGGAGTTTGTTTAATTATTTTCTTATTCCATCTTCTTTCTTATTACAATCCAACAGGCGATAAGCCAGAAACGGCGGTGAACGTTGCATACTCGGCAGGCTTATTTTCACCTGCTATGCAACTATTGCAATTGCAAACGCGATCTAAAACAGTCGCCGAAACGTTGATACGCGGTTATTTGGAATCAGCCAAGAGGGATAACTCAGGTTTGGATAATCGCAACGAGGATGGTATTGCGATGTACGGTTACGATCTCGCGGAAAGGGATGCCCATAGGATAGGTAGTCCATGGCCAAGGAAACGTGCGCTCGTGGTCGATGGTAAAACGTTGACCGTCATACTTGATCCGAGATCTGGTTTAACGGGTCCATTCTTGGAATTAACCAGAACCTGTTCCAGTGTACTTGCTTGCAGAGCTACGCCATTACAAAAGGTAATTGAGACATTTGACGTATCGGCCCGAACGGCCTCGACTACAAACATTTTATCCGATAGAGTTCGATCGTACTTGTATGTGTATATTTTATTCTTCTTTTTTGTTTTTTTTTTTTTTTTTTTTGTTTCTTTTTCTTCCTCCTCCTCCTCCTCCTCCTCCTCCTCGAAGGCTTACATAGTGCGTATAGTGAAGGAACAATTGAGAATGAGAACGTTGGCTATAGGCGATGGTGCCAATGACGTTAGCATGATACAGACGGCCGATGTTGGCGTTGGTATATCCGGTCAAGAAGGTAGACAAGCGGTCATGGCCGCTGATTTCGCCATTTGCAGATTTTACATGTTGAACAGACTTTTACTGTTACACGGGCACTGGTGTTACGACAGATTGTCGAGGATGATATTGTATTTCTTTTATAAAAATGCGACCTTCGTATTCCTCATATTCTGGTTTCAGGTAAGTTCACGCTTTTGAAATTCGACGGTACATATATACATATATATATATATATATATATATTTTTTTTTTTTTCTTGCCCGCTTATCAAAACCCCATTTTTTTCTCCATATCTTAAAGATTTGATATACGACGATATAACGACGGTTAACGTTTTACCTCGTTTCCTCAATTATTTATTTTATTTCTCTCTTTTCTTTTACAGTTTTACTGCGGTTTCTCCGGTGCCGTAATGATAGACCAAATTTATCTGATGTTGTACAACCTGTTGTTCATTTCTTTACCGCCACTCGTATTGGGCGTGTACGATCGAATAACCACACCTAACATTTTACTTTCCATGCCGGAATTATATAAAAGGGGACGATTGGGTTTGGTTTATCGGCCGATATCGTTTTGGATCACCATGGCCGACGCCTTTTACGAGAGCATCGTCATATTTTTTACCATCTTCATAGTTAGTAAATCGATCGTCGTTCCTTCCCCTCCCCTCTCCCCTCTCCTCCTTCCCTCTCCCCTCTCCTCCTCCCCTCTCCCCTCTCCTCCTCCCCTCTCCCCTCTCCTCCTCCCCCCGTAGATCCGTCCTTCTCTATTCGGAAAGAAAATCTAATCTCTATCGATTAAACTTTTTAGACGTACTACGACACGACCGTCGATATCTGGGAATTTGGTACGACCATAACTACAGCGTGCATCTTTTCAATGCTATTACATGTATCGATAGAAACGAGATCTTGGGTAAATGCATTTATCGATCTATCAGATCGACGATTGTAATATTTCCGAATGATTACGTAACAAACAAAATTTGTCTCTTTATTATAATCCGTCTCTATTATTTTTCAGACGATAATTCACGTCGCCGCGATAATGGGATCATTGTTCATATACATGGGATTCTGTATAATATACAATGCCGTTTGTATCAATTGTATGGGCTTACCTGGTTCGTTTTGGGTTATGGAGATGGCGATTAGAAGGCACACTTATTGGCTTTCTGTGATATTAACGTCGGTCCTTGCCGCGCTACCGAGGTATTTTGAGATGACGCAAAAAATAAATAAATAAAAAATAAAACCTACGAACCTGTAATCACGAGGGAAAAAAAAGACAAGAAATCATTTGCGTTATCACATTGATCACATAGTTTGTCCCGTTCAATCGGGATTATTATTATTATTATTATTATTATTATTATTATTATTATTATTATTATTATTTAAGATTGGCGTACAAAAGTGCGAGATCAACATTGGTACCTGATATGATACAACGCGCTACCATCGCGGTTACGAAAACTCAGGGAGGACGTAGAGAGAGAATCGTCGAGAGGGCTAATTCGAGTTTTATCACCGATTGGCCGAGCTCGACTGGACACTGTAACACCGTAACAGCGAGGTAATTCGTCGTTCTCGTTTCTTTCTTTCTTTCTTTTTTTTTTTCTCTCGTTCGTTTCTAACAAGCAAATTATTATCGCACGTTAATTAATCGTTCTTTCTTTCTAACTTTTTTTTTACTTTTTTCTTTTTTTTTTTTTTTTTTTTTTCTTTCCATTCCTCCTTCTTTTCCACTCCCCTCAATCAACTCACCCCCTCCTCACCCCACCCCGATTCCTCGTTTTCTCTTTTCTCTTTTCTTTTTCTGTCCTTTTGGAAAAATTAAATCCCACGATAGGCCAAGGAGTTATGGGAATCAGAACGACGTATTGACGACCATAGTTGCGTGACAAGAAATTTTGAATATGTTATATCGGACGAAGACTGCTCTGATAGCGTTAACGTCGATGATGATGATGATGATGATGATGATGATGATGATGATGATGATGATAACAACTGCCAAGGACGAGGGGAGACCTTATTCCGTGGATAATCGTCGTTTCTTATTTGTCAATATGGGAACGTCGGACAACAAAATTTTCTTAATCTACCTGTTGATTATTATCTACCGGCGCTACGGTACCGGAAGAAGAAGAAGAAGAAGAAGAAGAAAGGAAAGAAGGAATGAAGGAAAGAAAGAAAAAGAGAAAAAAAAAACAACGAGTAATCGGAGATTTAATGATTGATCGTCGTTAATGATCCCACCTACAACTGGTCAATCTCCGACAAATTTTCAAATCTTCTTCTTCTTCTCTTTAATTTATTTAATTTATTTCATTTTATTTTTTTTTTTTTTTAGACACTCTTAATATCTATCAAATCGAGGTGGCCTTAAAAAAAGAAAAAGAAAAGAGAGAAAAAAAATATCTTAGAATCCTTATTCGTTGCATTTCAAGGCTGTGAATTTTTAGGGACCAAGACTGTCTTAATAGTCAAATTCTTAAATGTCGATCGGCGTGATGGAGGGGAGACAGGGGTGAGGGTAGGGTAGGTGAGAGGTGGAGTCCAGGAGGGAGGGGAGGCAAGCAAGCAAGCAAGCAAACAAACAAAAAAAGAACACGTGAGAGTGAAAGTAATCTCGACTTCGAGTAATATTACTGTGCGCGTGGGCGTGCGTGTGTGCGTGTATATGTGTGTGGTGTGCATGTGTGTGTGTGTGTGTGTATGTATGTATGTGCATAGAGAAATAGTCGGTCGACATACTTACGATAATATTGCAAATAGTAAAAGTGTGAATATATAAAATTGTTTCAAGACACTTAAAAATGTACATTATATATATATATATATATATATATATATATATATATATATATATTTATATATATACATACACATACACGCATACGCATATATAAATGAGTGATCGCGCGCGCGTGTGTGTATGTATGTATGTATGTATGTGCCTGTTTGTGTCTTGTTACTAAATATGCCATTAATTTGTTACTATTGTAATTACTAAATGAAATATGCGTGAGAAAGGTATATAAGTGTACATACGTTATATATATATTAAATATATATGTGTGTGTGTATATTATATATATATATATATAATATGTATACATATATGTTACGTATGTGTATATAGGGAAGAGAAAGAAAAACAAATTTTATCGTTTATTATTATTATTATTATTATATATATATATATAAATATATTTATATTATATTATATATATATATAAAACGAAAAAAAATACATAATACAATATTTAATGTCGCCGATAAACACAATGCACGTGCTGGCATAGTATTTTGATAAATAATGTGAATTCAAGATGGTAGATCTTGGATGATGATGATGATGGAGACGTAAAAGTGGACGAAAGGAAAAGAAAAAAAAGAAAAAGTAAAAAAAAAAAAATAATCAACAACGACAAAAAAATATTAACCAAGATGCGTTCTTGAGAAAAAGTGATCTTCTCGTCTTTCTTTACTCTCTCTCTCTCTCTCTCTCTCTCTCTCTCTCTTTTATTTTTTTTTTCTGTTCTTTCCCCATTAGCCCTCCCCCTCCTTCCTCCCGCGGTATCGTACGACCTGTCGTTACAATCCGACAAAAAGGAGGGAAAAAAAGAGAAAAGAAAAAAAATCAAAAACAAAGTGCAGGAGGTCGAAAAGAAGAGAGATCAGGTCGCTGAGTTATGCATTTGGTGGAAGAGTGAGTATTTGAGACGTTCGGTAATGGGCAAACGCTTTGAGAACCACTGCATCATGCGGAAACGTATCGGAGTGGGGATGGAATTGGTTGGTCGAGGAAAAGGGTGGGGTGATTTAGAGAAGGGGTAAGGAGGGATGAGGCAACGATGATTTCCTTTTGGCGTGCCGTTGCTGTCGCTGTTGTTGCTGCTGCTGCTGCTGCTGCTGTTGGTTGCTGGTTGCTGGTGCTGCTCCGATGTGGAACTTCAGTATGCCTTGGCAATTTAGATAGAGGAGACTACCTCTTGCTGAGGTACATCCCATTTATATGTGAATATATATATAACACACATACATATTACATATATGTATATATATATATATATATATATATATATATATATGTATATATGCATATGAAGACTCGTGCGCGTGCGTGCGTGTGCGGCATGTGTGTGCGTGCGTGCGGTGCGTGCGCGTGTGTTGGGTTTAAATGCAGCTAGACGTTCGGCTTAATCTTTTTGGATGAACACTGCGGGACTACGACGTCGAAGTGAATGAAAATATTTTCATTGTCTTAGCAGGTGTGGTGTTTTTGATTTTGTTCGGTAGTGTTGTCGTTGCTATTGTTGTAATTGTTGCTGTGTTGTTGTTGTTGTTGCTGTTGTTGTTGTTGTTGTTGTTGTTGTTGTTGTTGCTGCTGCTACCGCAGTCCGTTCTTTCCTTCACTTTTTAACGTAACGTTTTCTTTCTTTTCTTTCCTATTTTTTTCCTACTTCTTCTTCTTCTTCTTCTTTTTTTGTTTTTGTTTTTTTGTCCTTTCTCGGAACGCGTACATGTGTGCCTCGAAATCAGAAGTGTCGAATAGTGCGGGGTGTATCGGGTTAATTTTAGTGGCTGCCTCTCCTCGAGATTGCTACGTCCCTTTGTTCCTGGTACTTTGAATCATCCTTAAGAGAAAATAGTTTGCTTTCCTTCTTTCTTTTTCCTTTTTTTGTTTTTCGTTTTTCTTCCTCATTGCGAAGGGTCGAGGACATATATTTTAGTTTTCCGTCTTCTTCATCATTTTTTTTGTATTTTCTTCTTCTTTTTTTTTTTCTTTTTATTTTTTTTCTTATCAATACCCTTCACCGAGATCTTCCATTTCTACGGATCCTTCGGAAATTATTTTGTGTTTTCTTTTCTACCCCTCCCCCAAGGTGTTCTTTGAATGGAACCTTTTTCTTTCCTTCTTCTTCTTCAGCGAACAGGATCCTCAGGAATTTTGCTTTCCTTCCTTTTTTCGGTTCCTTGCGCAGCAAGATTAGAATCTCTCGTTCGGGGATCGTTACGAGTGAATCACAGCGCAAATATCTTCTCTTCCTTATTCCTTGCCAATCTGATAGGAATCGTTCGGTAATTTTTTTTTTTTTTTTCTCCTTTTCAATCAGAATCGTACGGAAAGTTTCGTCGATTTACATTTCATTCTCGCCGAGAGAAAGGATTAGAATTCTCAAAGAACATTTTTTATTTCCTTCCTTTTTTTTTTCTTGTCTCCTCTCTCTCTCTCTCTCTCTCTCTCTCTCTCTCTCTCGTTTCTTTCGAAAACGAGCACGAAAACCAAGCGTACGTACTTTTCTTTCTTTCTTTTTTTTTTTTTTTAATCTCTCGTATTCATTTGCATATCCAAAGTCACATGTTATTCATATTTACGAAAGGCAACCGTTCCCCTGGTAAGTGCCAAGTGCTATATTTGAATAGGACATTAGAAATATATATTCGAAGCGTAAAACACATCGTCTCGGACGTTATAATAGTTACAATCCATCACTACATCTTGGATGGACCCTCAACTAGAGACGAGTGAATACAATGGACGCGTGTTTGAGCAACGCCATGAATATATATTTGTGTGTGTGTGTTTCTGTATATACCACTTGTCCCATAAAAAAAAAGAGACACAGAGAGAGAGAGAGAGAGAGAGAGAGAGAGAGAGAGAGAGAGAGAAAGAGGAAGGAATGACAAATCCTGATTATTAACTCCTTGTGGGATGAGTTTCCCCGTTTAAGTCGAACGATCGATCGAGACTGATGGTCGCCGTGACTGAGCACAGAATTACTCTTACGGTTTTGTCACGTGTTCGATATACGACTGATAGTAACAGTACATATGTATGTATCTATGTATATGTGTGTGTGTGTGTGTGTGAGTATATACAAGTGTAGATGAGCATAAGGAACGAACGAGAGAGTGAGCGAGAAGGAGAATAAGAACTAGTAAGAACTATAGCGTGTACGGTAATTACGAGATAGCGTTTGCTAAGGACTATTTATAAACTAAACTAAGCTAACACACGGCCTTATTTCTTCTGTTACATTATCCTTGGCATTAGTTCTTAGAATGAAAGTTTTTCTCTCTCTCTCTCTCTCTCTCTCTCATCTTTTTTTTTATCTATCTATCTATCAATCTTCATCTCTCTCTCTCTCTCTCTCTCTCTCTCTCTCTCTCTCTCTCTTCTTAATCGATGTAAAATCTCTAATCAATTAATGATATTGATAAACGGCCGGTCAAGTTAATCGTATCAAAACGAGAAATTGTCATTTTGTGATAAAAGAACTTTTCTATATATCCGTTTATCTATTTTATCCATAAATCCATCCATCTATCCATCTGTACATTTATCTATCCATCTATCCGTCTAATTAATTAATTATCTGTCAGCGAGAACGAGTGTTCTTTTTTTTTTTTTTTTCATTTTTTCTTTTTTTTTGGGGGGAGGGGAGGTTGGCGGGGGCGCGAGGGGAAGAGGCCTACGTTATCGTTAGCCATGTTACGATTTTATTTGATATTGCTTTAACCTTTTACGCGAACGCAATCGGCGTTTTTGCGGCTGAAAGAGACACCAGTCCAACTTGTGTGTTCTCTCTTATCGATAAGGACGGTTAAAGTGGATAGTGGGGGAGGGAAGAATGAGGAGGAGGGGGAGAATGAGGCGGGATAGGGTGGAGTGAGGCGACGGGGGTTAGCTGGGCGGTGGTGAATGTTCGATTTAAGTGGGAGGAGGGATAGAGAATTGAGTAATACTTTGCGGGTAATATTTTCTCACATAGTTTTTTTCTTCTTCTTCTTCTTCTTCTTCTTTTCTTCTTTTTTTTTTTTGGGTGATAAAACGATAACCCCTCGAGAAAGAACAACAACAACAAAAAAAAATGAAGAAGGAAATTCTTTTTCCTTTCTTTCCTTTTTATTTATTTTCTTTTTCTAATCGATTGATAACTGCGATCTTGAAAAGAGAGAGAGAGAGAGAGAGAGAGAGAGAGATAAATTAGAATCGAATATATGGAGAATTTAGTAAATTAATTAGGATTTGTCGTTGTCGACATTTTGATTTTCGATTCGTTCATTTCTATCAAATTTTATTTGTGCGTGTGTGTAGACGTATATGTGTTTTTAAAGTACAGTAAATTCCAGTTCCGGTAACAAAGTTCCGTTTGTTCTTTGGGAGATATATATATATATATATATATATATATATATATATATATATATATTTGTGTGTGTGTGTTGTAGGAACATTGACGTTACTATCATTTACCACGTATTCCTCTGGTGAATCATCGACATTATTGTCGTTTAAAATCGTGTCCAACAGCGAGATCGTAAGTTCCTTCCTTTTTTCTTTTTTTTTTTGGTTTCTTCCAAACGTTGAAACGAACGATCGCAATCCATAGAACGATATTTCCTTCCAATATCATTATTAATTATTAATTATTATCGTTGTTGTTTTATCATATTGATTACGATTATTAAGCTCACGTCAATGTTCGTGCTTTCATTTTTAATAGGACAGATATATCTTTTTGTTTGTTTTTGTTTTTTTTTTTTTTTTCTTTTTCAATCGTCGAGAAGAAAAATGAGCCAAGATTTGGGACGTTTCTTTTCTTCTTTTTTTTTTGTCGTCAATCATATCTTTTCTTTTCTTTTCTTTTTATTTTTTGGTTAGAAACGCGTTCGAAAAAAGATTCTCTTCTCCAATTCGTCGTTTCATCTTCGATCGACGATTTGTCTCTGATTTCTTTCTTGTTTTATTTCTTTCCTCTCTTTCCCCCCCCCCTCTCCCCCTTCTCTCTTTCTCTCTTCGTTCACGCAATTCACTATGATCTCTTCGTAAAACGAGAATCCACGGTCGGGTCTTCATTCCCGACGAAATGACTTTTCTTCGTTTCCTTTTCTCATAAATCAATTAGACGATCTCATACGTTTGATCCAGATCGGATTAAAAGATCTTCCTTCGGATTTATCGGATCGTTCTTCTCTTTACTTTTTTCCTTTCTTCTTTTCTTTTTCTCTTAATCTTCATTCGCACGCACGCACGAACGAACGCACGCACGAACGCACGAACGCACGCACAGATATATATATATATATATATATATATATATATATATATATTTTCTTTTTTGTATTTTACAGAACTTATCAATGGGATTTTCTTTACGAATAGAAAGATAAATCGGACGTAAAAATTGTGGCGAGATAAAGTGATACAAATTACTTGTTATTGCATATCGTTAAATATAAAAAAAAAAAAAAAAAAAAAATAAAAGAAAGAGAAGAGAAGAAAAGAGAGAGAAGGAAAAAAGGAGGAGAGGAGGAGGAGGAGGAGGAGGAGGGAAGAAAAATTCGTGATAATCATTTTATAGGCATTTAATGCTGTAACGATTTGCACGTTAAGATCGAAACGAGTTAAAAGTCAAATTATATAATCACGGAGTTGTGACAGTGTTACCGATGTATAGCTACATCATCGATGACCTTCATACTTTACTCGTACCTATCTTATACGTTCGCGACAGACATTTATGAGATGGAAGAGATGCGTTGAGACGCTGAGAAATTAAGAGGATTAAAAGAGTAAGAAGACAACGAGAAAAAAGAGCGAAGGAATTTCTGATAAATTTGAGAAGAAGAAAAAGAAGAAAACAACAACAACGAACGAAGAAAAGAAATAAAAAATAATATATAATCGCTGAGGAGGAAGGTGAATCATTTTTTTTTTTTGGTGTCCTGTGTCTTTCGTTGGCGTTCGTGTGTCAGTGAATTTTCTTTCAATTTTTTTTTTTTTTTATTGTTGTATTCCTCTCTCTCTCTCTCTCTCTTTATCTATCTATCTCTCTATCTCTCTCTAAGGAAATGCAAGAGATCCTTTCTATCGATCAAGGCTGAGCTTTGTGATCTTCAGTGGTCGAAGAGGATGACGGTCACTTATACTGCCGAGGTCGCTACCTGTCGTGGTCTTGGTTGCTTCCTTAAATTATTGTTAAGGTATTTTGAAGGATTTATCTTTTTGTTATTTATTCTTCTTCTTCTTCTTTTTTTTTTTCGTTATCCTTTATTTTTTTATTTATTTTTTTGGTTTCCAACAATCGACAGAACGCATACGCGAGACCGTCGATCTTCGAAGCGCGGCGAGTCCATTTTGTTAGATAATGAAAATATATTTTTCGGGCCGATTCTTATTGAACGATTAACGTGAAATTTGTTTTTATTTTTGTAAGAAAATAAAAGATAAAAAGAGAAATATGTAATGGACGCTACACTTTCGAAATTAACGGCTCGTATGTGTATGTACACACACATATTTATATATATATATATATATATATATATATATATATATATATACTTTTCTTTCGATATTAACTATTATAAAAATTATCGTTAATTAATTTTTATCACACTTTTGAGATTAATAAGAAGTCGAAATTTTATTGGTTATATATACATACATATATATATATATATATATATATATATATATATATATATATATATTTCATTTTTTATTTTTTCCAAAAAAAAAAAAAAAAAGAAGATTAATCGTAAATAAAAATCGCGAGGTTATATAATTTTTCTTTTCTTTTTTTTTCTCTCTCTCTCTCTTCCTTTTTATTAACGCACATACATACATACATACATATATCATTCATTACTTATTAAGCAATAAAAATAAATTTTGACGTAATAAATCTTTCGGTAGAATCGTCGTATTACAAGAAGAAAAAGAAATCGAAGTAATCTTATCGGATTCGTAGAAATTTAATTATCAATAATTTCTACGCACACGCACACGCGCGCGCGCACACACAAAGCTACACACACATATATATATATATATATATATAATATAATACATATGTATTATTTAATAAGAACTTGAAAATATTTAATTGACGAGTAAACCGATAATAATAAATCCGTGAATCATACGTAGCAGGCTTTTAATTAACCATCGCTAATATATTTCTACGTGTGTGTATATAATTTTGTAATGCCCCGTATTTGATCTATTCGCTCGTAATATAGTTTCACGCGAGTTTTCTCGATAATTAATAACCACGGTTATTATACTCGGATTGATTTAACGAACGTTAAAACGTCCATCAAAGTTATCGCCAAGTAGTACCATTAATACAAACGGTATCGTTGACGTCGTCTGTCATTTTTAAATCATTTTTTCCTTCTTCTTCTTCTTCTTTTTTTTTCTTTTCCTTTTTGCACGAAAGAAGAAAAGAAGAGAGAGAAAAGATTGGCCCGTCGGCATTGTCATTCCGAACACAATGGCATAACACTGTATTTAATGCGTTTCCGAGTAAAACGATCTTTTGAATATTAATGAAGTTCGAACGATCGTTGATCTTTTCAGTAAAAAAAAAAGAAAAAAAAAAGAAAAAAAAGAAAAAGAAACGAGACGATCTAACCTGTACTTAGGGCCGTTTAATTCGTTTTTTTAAAGGCGCGATCGTTTCTCAGGTTCTCTTCGTTGTTTTACGGACGTCACGCGTTTTTTCTTTTCTTTTTTTTTTTTCTTTTTTTTTTTCCCCCCAAAAAAATTTCCCCATTACATTTCTTATTTTCTATTGATCTCTTACGAACGCGAATAAAACAAAACAAAAAAAAAAAAACAGAAAGAATGAAAATCAGTTTTATTCGAACGAAAAGAAAAGACAAAAGGGCGTACGAGTTCGTTCCGAATCATTTTTTCGTTGTTGATGCTCGGTGGTGATTAGAAGGGGTGAGGGCCTTCGAACGTCTAAACTCGTCCCTGATTAGATCTAGATTTCCCTATAAGTAAGAGTAACCAACGAACGATCGAATATTTCATATTATTTTGTTCAAACAAAGAGATAACGATGAAATACATGCAGTCTTTATGTATAATACTGTGTGTGCCTGTGTGTGTATTGCGTGATGATATATATATATATATATATATATATATATTCAACTTCAAGGACGTAGCATGACTGCACGCGTCACTGAAAAATTGTTACGATTTGTATCATTCCGACGCAGTTTTAATGAATATTTTTCTGTTAAATTTTATTAAAAAAAAAAAAGCAAAAAAAAAAGAAAAAAGAATTGCATAGCAACGACACACACACACACACACACACACACGTGCACTTAGATTAAATGAAAGTTCATTTAAAACTTTCATTTATTTATTTGCTTGTTTTTTTTTTTTTTTTTTTTTATTTTCTTTCCTTCGTACGGATAATCGCAAAAGTAATGATATTTAAAATGGCAAGAAATTTTTGTGTGTCATGTTAAGTGCAAACATGCTATTGCATTTCTTCGAATGATAATTGATAAGCAGTTCTCTCTCTCTCTCTCTCTCTCTCTCTCTCTTTCTATTTGATGATAAGAGACCGATGTAACAGTTCCGTCATCGTGTAACAATAACCATTACAGATATTATTAAACGTGTATCTTCTAGTCGCCTTTCCATTTTTGTTTTCTTTTCGAAAAAAATTAAATTAATTGGATTAAAAAGTTAATGTTTATTTTTTTTTGCTCTCTCTCTCTCTCTCTCTCTCTCTCTCTCTCTCTCTCTCTCTCTCTTCGTTCCGTATTTTTTTTGTTGTTGTTAATTTCCTTTCCCGACACGCGCGCATTATCACGATAGAGATCTTCAGATGGCAATCAAAAATGCGATTTTAATTTTTTTCCTCTCTTTTCTTTTTGTTTCCATCAGTTAAAAGAAATATTATATCTATTATCAAGTTCCAAGGATCTTCGTTAACTTGTCAAGGTCGACTTAATATATAGAGCAAGTATATATATATATACATACATATATGCATTCGTGGAACTGCTGTACAATCGATAAACTTTGAAGAAAGTTTAAAGAAGACTAGTTAGGTTAACTCGGACAAGTTTTTTTTTCTTTTTCTTTTAATTCGTTCACTCGTCCGTCCATTCATTCATTCATTCATTCATTCGTTCATTCATTCGTTCATTCGTTCATTCGTTCATTCATGTTTTTTGTTTCTTTCCCTTTACAGATGGAGAGCGAGCATATACAAATTGGTTTGGCTGGACCTGGCCCTGTTTTTATTCATTTATTATTCGCTCTCAAGTATCTACCGATTGATACTGGATGACGAACAAAAGAAAATATTCGAAGCAGTAGTGGCCTATTGCAATCAGTACAGCGATCTAATACCTTTGTCCTTTGTATTGGGATTTTACGTTAGCATAGTTATGACAAGATGGTGGAATCAATACATGGTTATACCTTGGCCAGACTCTATAGCCGTATTTGTATCGGCTACTATACACGGTAACGATGAGAGAGGTCGATTGATGCGCCGTACTATAGTCAGGTATAATAATTATAATAATAATAATGCAATTAATTATCAGGATTAAACGATTAATTCCATTTGCTCGTGATTCATTTTCCTCTTCTCTGTCTTTTTCTTTCTTTATTTTTTTTTTTTTTGTTCTATCTCCGTCTCTCTTTCTCTCTCTCTCTCATTTCCCAGATACGTATGCGTTTGCTTGACCTTGGTATTGACGAACGTATCGCCGAGAGTGAAGAAACGTTTCCCAACGTTGGAACATTTCGTCGATACCGGATTGCTTTTGGAGAACGAGTTGTCGATATTTCAAAGTTTGAACGCGAAGTTTCCGAAACCCAGCAAACATTGGTTGCCGATCGTTTGGGCCTCGAGCATAGTTACGAGGGCCAGGAAGGAGGGACGTATACGCGACGATTTTGCTGTTAAAACGTTGATAGACGAGCTCAATAAGTTTCGCGGAATGTGTGGGAATCTTATACACTACGATACGATAAGCGTACCATTGGTTTACACGCAGGTTGGTATAGTAGGTCAACGAACAAATTGGGATAAAGGGTGTCGTTAGATATATCCGGTGGGTGGGTTTATGGGTTTTGAAACGTAGACGATCTATTTATTTATTTCTTTATTTTTTTTTTTTTTTTTTTTGTTAAATATCTTTCATTCGTTTCGAGGTCGTTACATTGGCCGTTTACACGTATTTCCTGACGAGCGTGATGGGAAGACAATGGATCCAAACGTCCAACTCATCCACCATTGACGTTTACTTCCCCGTATTCACGACGCTTCAGTTTTTCTTTTACATGGGCTGGCTCAAGGTCGCCGAAACGTTGATCAATCCGTTCGGCGAGGACGACGACGATTTCGAGGTTAATTGGATAATTGATCGCAATCTACAGGTAATATACGACACAACGTCGTCGTTGTCGATCTTTTCGTTTAATCGTTATTTATTTATTTTTTCTTCTTATGATCGAACGATTTCTGCCTGTTTCTCTTCTCTTTTATCTCTTACCCTTTTCTATTCGAATAGGTCAGTTATTTGATCGTCGATGAGATGCACCACGAACATCCAGAATTGATTAGGGATCAGTACTGGGACGAAATATTTCCAACGGAATTACCGTACACCGCGGCATCCCAACAGTTTCGCGAGGAACATCCGGAACCATCGACCGCTGGTATACAATTGTCCGCCGCTCAGCAAGAACTACAACCTTCCTCCGTTAGGATTGACGAGATGGTACCGGATTATCAACAAAAGTTTCGTAATGACATTGCCGACGACGCCGTGTCCGGTATACATTTTACTGCCGACGGGAAATTGTCCAGGTAATTTTCAAGAGATAACGAGTAATAACAATGAGGAAAAAAACAATAAATAAATAAATAAATAACAGAACGAAATGATATATACTTAAAACGTGTTGACATGCATGATAGAAAGAGAGAGAGAGAGAGAGAGAGAATAAAAAAGGAATGTTCTAATCGATAAATTTGCTAACAGAAGTGCTACCAGTGCCAAAATGTCAAGGTAATAAAAGTCACTCGAATGGGACGTTAATACCTATGAGTCATATTATATTTGTTGTACGTGAATACAAATTTATAAAAGATATGAACACAGGGTTTATTCGTTTTAGGAGTGCCAGCAGAGTGAGTAATCGTGATCGAACGTTTAACACTGGATCAACGCCAAGTAATTTGGGTGGTTCGCTGACCAGGGTCAACAGCGTAACCAGTATGTTGAAGAGATTGTTCAGTAAGGAGGATAGGCCGGATGGTGGTGGTACGTCGAGTGGTAATAAAACACCCGGTAGAATACCGCACTCCAGTTCTTCAGCGTCGTTACAGGCAAGGGTATTCGGTAAGATTTGTCGTAAGAGACATTGTCGTTCGATTTGTAATTTCTTTGTTTATTTATTTATTTATTTAATCGATCGTCCTCTTCTTCTACGGTCAGCCGGTACAGGTGGCTCGACCAGGATCGGTGTCATCGAGGAGGTAGACGAACAAATGACGATGACGTCGATGAGACCAGAGAACAGGCCCCACGTGCAAAGTATATTCCCACAAGGACCACCACCGGCCAGTGCACCGGTCGACGTGCCCGGTTCCGATCACAACAGAACCAGAGACGTTTTCTCGAACAGCGCGCCTGCCACAACTACAGCGCACTTGACCATAGCCGATGGTAGCAACGGTCACGATTTCGAGAACGGCAAATATCCATCCATTGCGAGGTTAATTGTTTTTCCCTCACAAGTATATAGATATAGCATATTTTGTTTGTTCCCTTCCAACAACGAAACGTTTTGTTTGTTCGTTTTGTTCGCCGTTGATGATTAGGAGAGAGAGATCGAGCATCAGTTACGAACCCTCGAGGAGTTATCAGAGTACAACGATCGGCGACGGGATGATGATCAGCCCGAGAAGTTCGATATGCTCGACTAACAGCAGCTCCGACGACGAGTTTACGAAATTGAAATTGGAAAGGGAAAGTCAGAGGCGCGAGAAGGCGTTCAGGCGATTGGCAAGGAGTATAAGCGGCCACGGTAATATCATTTCGACGGAGGCTAGAAATTTAACGGAGAACGAAGTACTATTGTTGGCGGAATTGGCGGACGCCTCGAGACTGTCGTTGGTACCAAGGGATAACGACGATAAGGAGAACGAAATTGCTAAGGTTTAAAGTTGAACCCATACGTTTAGCCGAATTTTTCCTTCTTTGATATCTTTTTCTTTCTTTCTCTTACTTCCTTTTATTTTTTTTATTTTTTTTTTTTTGGTTGGTTGCCTCACAAACTTTCGCCTTCTATTTGTTGTGTGAGATCGAGAGAGTCATGTATGTTATTTTACTTTGACGTGCGAGTGCGTGGGTGCGTGAGTGCGTGTGTATGGACATCCCTCGCAGTTACTGTAATTGAGTGTGATGACAAAAAGAGAGAGAGAGAGAGAGAGAGAGAAAGTTTTTATTAACATTCCGATAAAAGAAGACAAAACACGTAGCTTTGAGATCTTACGCTGACTTCAATGGCGGTTTAGTATCTTGAACGAGATTTATTAGAGTTGCTAGGGATAATTTACTTTTTAGTAGCTTCTTTTTTTTCTTTCGGCTGTGCACTGACCTACATATATATATATATATCTATGATATATATGTAGGTGTGTGCGTGTATATATATATATATATATATGTACATATATATTATACACTTTGTGATCACTGTAAGGAAAAAAAGAAAAAAAAACAGAAAGAAAGATATCATTTTTCAGGATAGAACGACAATAATTAAGAAAGAAATGGTGCCACGTGTGACTTAATTTTATATGTTAGTTTTCTTACATATCAATGGACCCTTAAAGAGACGATTAAATATTTATCGAGCTTTTCTTTTTTTTTTCTTCTCTTTTCTTTTCTTTTGTTTTTGCTTCGTTCCTCTTTCTTTTTTTCTTCTCTTTTTTTTTTCTTATTTTTTTTTTTTTTTAACGCACAACCAAACAATAATATTGCATCGACGATTATCATTATCTAAGTGCCTATTTAACAGTGCCTAACGAGGGATCAAAGAATGGGCACGCGGGATATTCCGTCGGAGATGGTTCATTGATATTTCTCGTATCGTAATAAAAAAAAAAAAAAAAAAAAAAAAAACTATTTAAACGGCCTTGTATATTTGAGAAACGAGACGACGTTTAAATTACGCTTTGCGATCTTTATAATTAAGGATAAAAACTGTGTATGAACTTGTACATGCTGTGTTACTTCGAACTTTGGCGTTTGAAATGTTTGAGAAGAGAAGACGAAGGACACAGGAGGAGGAGGAGGAGGAGGAGGAGGAGGAGGAAAAGCGAAAAGAAAAGAGATACAGAGAGAAAGAGAGAGAGAGAGAGAGTAAAAAACACACACACATACACGAGAAAAGATAAAAATGAAAACGTCCACCCCCTTCCCTTCCTATCGACGTAAAACGATAAGAGAAGAAATTTGGTTTACGTGAACATTCCAAAGATAGAAAACAATGGAAGAGAGGGGTTCGTTTGTAATTTGTCTGGTGCTACCAAATACACTTATCCTTTTTTCCAGTATTAAGTAAAGTAGTTAAGATAAATAAAAAACAAAAAAAGACATTAAAAAAAAAAAAATAAATAAATAAATACAAAGAACGAACAGATCGTACGCTTATCAATCCGTCCGTCCGTCCGTCCGTCCATCTTTCTAGTTTTCCCTGATAAATAAATAAATAAGAAAAAATAAAATAAAACAAATTTGATCACGACAAATATAAAAATTGAGGATGGGTGAGTGGGTAGAATACAGCGCTCCGACGTATAGTTCTTAATGAAAGGGTTGAACGTATATACAAGGTAAAACAGAGCGCTGCGATCGCCGACAGATGTCGCCGTGGTCTTCGTACCTTCGGCAAACTTCGGGATAATTCGTGTTACGTTCGTTA
>OU426875.1:3112650-3115150 GCA_911387685.1 Dolichovespula media | reverse complement strand
TTGCCACCGGCGGCAGCGGCAGCGGCAGCAGCAGCAACAGCAGCAGCAGCACCGGAAGTGGCAGCTCCGTTGCCGGCGGCGCGAGCAACGTCAAGAGTAGTAGTAGTTGCGCCGGCTCCTTGTCCAACGGCAGCCCCTTCAAGGGACAGGTCAGGATGGCCGAGGAGACTCTCGTTGGGCCTTGCGGGAAGAAGCGTTGCGCCGATCGATACGACAGTTCCGAGAGTTCCGACAGGTGAGACCGACCGACCGACCGAACGACCGATCGACCGCGTTCCTCCTCAACCTCAAACAGCCCAGAAATATGTAACGTTTGAAAAATGCAACAAAAAAAACAGCGTCATCCCCCACCTCGATCATACAACACCATCACCCCTTTTCTCTTCTCCCACATCGTCTCTGCCATCCCTTCCTTATTATTCCTCATCCTCCCTCGTCGTCCTCCTCGTTCTTTCTTTTTCCTCCTCCTCCTCCTCCTCCTCCTCCTCCTCCTCCTTATTCTCATCCTACTCTCCTTCTCTACATAATGTAACAAGTCATTTCGCGAGCATGTCTCATCTCGAGCGTCGAACTTACGCCAGGGGTCGTTGTACCACGTTCCCAGTCAGTCCGACGACCCAACGCAAAACCCAGACTTACACGGGTTGTGTCTATACTCTGTCTATAACGTGATATCATCTAACGCCATAACATCTAAATATCCAACCCTATAATATACATATACATATACATATACATATACATATATAATATATAATATGTATATATTCTCATTCGTAATCGTTTTTAATCGGACTAATAGAGATTAAGATTCTTAACCCTAGCTTTTAATCTTAATTGTGATTACGATTTCGACTATATACGCTCTTGTTACTGTTTACTGCTGCTGATCTCTCTCTCTCTCTCTCTCTCTCTCTCTCTCTCTTTCTCTCTTTCTATACACAGTGACGTAATATATCACCACGTTGCAACGTACCTCGCACAACTCTTTTTCTTATTTATGCTTCAACTTTCTTCCCCCTATTCCCCGTTTATTTCCCCTATCCCTTTATCATCATATTTTTCTCTTCCTCTTCTTCTTCCTTTTCATCGTCAACCTCGTCTCTCTCTCTCTCTCTTTCTCTCTTTCTTCGTGCTTTGTGCTCATAAAAGGCTCGGCGCATATAAACGTCTCTCTTTATTTTTTTTTTAATTTCTTTTTTTTTTTTTCATTCCAAGAATCGCATCTTGCATTCGGTTGTCTTTAGATAAAGCGAAGTCGGTACGTACGATGATGATAATACTTGGACTTCTTGAAGGGTTTATATTTGGGATAATAAACTTGGATGTTTCCATCGATCAATTTTCATCGTTCCAACGTCTACGTAACATTTCATCAGACGCGGAATACGATTCGTCGTTCACTTCCCGCCCACCTATCACCTACCACCTCACACACCCTCTCCCATTTCAACTCACACCTCACATCTTTTTATATTACATCTTTTTCCGTTCGCCGTGTTTTCTACAATGTTATTTGCCATTATACACCTGGACTCCTCTAACAACGTCAGTTTCTTTACTTTCTGATACATAACCCGGCCGTTCTCTTACCTTTACCATGCAAGGATCGTTTATTCCAATACCAAGAAACCAATGTATATATAATATATATATATATATATTACTTGAAGAGTATCGTCTCGATGCCAGTCGTATCTTTGCTTGGAAGGGAACATATCGTGAGGTCAACGTATTTACGTTTCTCTTTCTCTCTCTCTTTCTCTTTCTCTCTCACTCTCTCTCTCTCTCTCTCTTTTTCTTTCTCTGTCTTACTTACTAACCATGATGTATACATTTTGGCAAAGGAACATGCCGTATCTCACATATAGCTTGTTTTCATTCTCTCTTCTTTCTCCTCTTTCTTTGGCTGTGAGATAGAGATAGAGAGAAAGAGAGAGAGAGAGAGAGAGAGAGAGAGAGAGAGAGAGAGAGAAGGGGAGAGAGAGATACCCTCATGATGATATACTTTTTGAGAAAGTATTCCAACAAAATGTACGAATAGGTAAATATCTCTTTGATTTCATCTCTCGGACACTGGAAGAACATTTATTTAGGAATTGTAAATTCGACTTTCTCCCTCTTTCTCTCTCTGTCTGACACACACACACACACATACACACACTATATCTTTGATTTATCGTATATTTCAAGTTGAATAGATCAACGGGACGCACACGAAATTGTATTTCTTAGATTTTTCGTGAACGATAAGAAGACACCGTTTAATGGTTTAGTATATACCCAATACCAAATATATTATTCGTATGTATGTATGTATGTATGTATGTATGTATGTATGTATGTATATATTTAGAGCATGTTTTTCTTTGTTTTCATCGGAGTCCTGCGCTTATACACACACACACACACACCGCATACACGCACACAGTTAACTTTCTATTCTAAGTTCGTTCTACTCAGGGACTTCGTGCATCGATATCGAGACTCGTGCTTACAT
>OU426875.1:3080150-3107650 GCA_911387685.1 Dolichovespula media | reverse complement strand
TTGTCTGTCTTTCTTTCACTCTCTCTCTTTCGTTCGAGACTCGACCGAATAAGAATTCCGTTCCCATTGTATTCCGCGCTAAAATGAAAGCATGAGAAATACTCGATACCTTGCTCGATCTCCTTTCTTATCCGATGATTACGTCACACAAAGAGACACACAGAGAGAGAGAGAGAGAGAGAGAGAGAGAGAGAGAGAGAGAGAGAGAGAGAGAGAGAGAGACAGCACAAACACTCCAAGGCAATTACATGTCACTAAAAATGTCGCAAATCGCGTTTGATCGGAATTATGATTAGATCTCTTTTTTTTTTTTTTTGATTTTGGAATTTAACATCAACGCCTCGTCGTTTGTGTCTCCGACGAAACTAACTAGAAAAAACACTAGCGCTGTGGTTGGTAGTGGTGATGATGGTGGTGGTGGTGGTGGTGGTGGGGTCCCTGCCGCGCAGGGATCGTAATGGAAAATATCTCTCTCTCTCTCTATCTCTATCTCTATCTCTCTCTCTCTCTCTCTCTCTCTCTTTCTCTCTATTTATTGTACGACGTGCGTTGCGAATTCCTTCCGTTTGATGATAATGCATTATCTTTATCGTATACGCGATACAAATGGAGGAGACATTACGTATTTAGATTTATGTAATAGAAAGGCGAAGTGTTGCGATGGACAACGACGAAGACGAAGACAACGAAGACTACGTGCTTGCGCGAATTGTATAAATCCCCGGTACCCATCGGGAATAGTCAAACAGAAATCTGTCGATAAGCCGACGACCTGATTTATTTATGGAGAGACTCGTACAGGGAACTATTCGCATATAACGGGTGTCACGAACCAATACTATCGGGAACGTTTAAGAAAAGGGCCGATACGAACGTACACGAACGAACGAGTCAATGGATCGTAGTTAAAAGTACGTTTAATTTCGACGATCAAAACAAACAAAAAAAAAAAAAAAAAAAGAGAAAAGAAAAAAACGAAACAAAAGAAAGAAATATAAAAATTTTATTCCAGATCGAAATCTAAATCTAAATCGATCGTCGTGGATCTTTATAGCAAGTTAGATCGGGAATAGGTAACGAAGATCGTTGAATAAATAATCAAAATAATAATGATAATGATTGAGAGACCTATATACGATTATTATTTTTTCTTTTTTTTTTTTTTTTTCTTTTTTTTTTCCTTTTTATAGTCGGTTTAGAATTCTTATTCGCGCATACGACGTGTCCTGCGCGAGTTGCGCGCGTCACTTTTGCACGGAATCGAGAGAGAGATAGAGAGATAGATAGAGAGCGAGAGAGAGAGAGAGAGAGAGAGAGAGAGAGAGAGAGAGAGAGAGAGAGAGAGAGAGAGAGAGAGAGAGAGTGAGTGAGTGAGTGAGTGAGTGAGTGAGTGAAATGCAACGGGTGCACCTACATGCACCCTGAGAGTGAACGAGTGAGAGAGAGAGAGAGAGAGAGAGAGAGAGAGAGAGAGAGAGAGAGAGAGAGAGAGAGTCTGTTGGATCAATACAAGCGTACCTATCGGCCCTTTCCACCATGGCCCTTTAGTTCCCGGTCCTTTCCGTGCTCCTGTGTGTGCAGTCTCCCTCTCCCTCCCCCTCCCTCTCCCCCCTCTCTCTCTCCCTCTCTCTCTCTCTCTCTCTCTCTCTCTCTCTGTCTCTCTGCGCTGGTGCTGGCGGCAAACGCGCTCGAACGACGATTTGCGCAACAAGTTCTTCGTCCCGGATTCTAACGGGTGTCCTAACCTTTTCGCGGGATATCTCCTCAATCTAGGTGGGCTCGTAACAAAGAAGCGGAGAATTCGTTTCGATCGAGAACCAAGTTTACGCGGAGTATCGTCCTCCTTGCAAAATAACCCTCGCAAAACCACCCTTGGCCAACCCGCGAACCTCTCTTTCGATGCATCATCCAATTAACTCGTATTCTACTCGATCCAACCGCCAACTCCACTCCACTCTCCCTTCTTTTTCTTTTCCATCTCTTTCTCTCTCTCTCTCTCTCTCTCTCTCCCCCTCTCGATGATGATGATGATGATGATGATGATGATAATGATGATGAAAATCCACTCCTACCTCCCCTGTCTCTGTCGTAATCGTTATCGTCGTTATTGTTCACGTCGTCGTTGTTGTTGTTGTTGTTGTTGTTGTTGTTGTTGTTATCCTTTCCTTTATCTCTTCATTCCCACGTTTCGATTTCGAGATATTTATTTATTTCGTTTATCATCCTTATTATCACGCTCGAACGTTAATCGCGATTACCCTCTTCTTTCTTTCTTCTTTATTTTTTCAATTTTTTTCGTCAACCTCTATCCACCATATAATCGTTCAAGCGGCCAGAACCGTCGTCGTTTGATCGTGAAAGTATTTTTGGGAAAAAAATTGTTTTTCAATTCGGTATTTTAAGGGAACGATCAATTCTCCTCTCTTTCGTGAAATTATCCAAAATGGATAGGCCATTTCTTTCATTTTTCTTAATACCTTTTTTTCCAAGCTACGAACCGATATACGTGGTATATATATATAACCATTATTGGCGCTGTAGTTGGATTTACGATCGACGTAAGCGAATACATACATACATACATACATACATACATACATACATACATACCCTTACGATTTGGAGAAAATTCTTATCTCGCAAGGATAGTAGAGAAAAATGAAGAAAGAAATTAGAAAAAAAAAAAAAAAAAGAAAAAAACAAAAAGAAAGAAAGAACGAATGAAAAGGAAATTCGTGCGTATGGGTGCGCCGTGCGCGGTGCGCGTTGTACTTGCTTGAGGGTGAGAAATCGAAACACCCTTCCCCCGTTCATGGAAGACCCTGCGGACTCTGGCCACGTGGGCTGTGATTAATCGTGACGCTGAGGGGCAGGGGGAGGGGGTAAACGCGTTCCGTCGTTGCTTAGTTAGTCCGTGGCGTGGGCAAAAGCAGGTCGAGTCGATCTATGAAAGAGAGGGACAGAGAGAGAGAGAGAGAGAGAGAGAGAGAGAGAGAGAGAGAGAGAGAATGGATAAAATCTTTCAAGGATGACTATGATTACTAACAACCATAATGCATTCACATTTTTCATATTTCACCCATACAACAAGCGTTTACACGCACGTACACTACATCGGGGAAATTTCTTTTTTTTTTTTTTTTTTTTTTGAAATTCTTCCTAAATAATATATTCCCTTTTGATAAATATATTCGCGTGGTATCCGTTTAGGATTATAAGGATTAGTTTTACCATGGAGCGCTGTTATGAGAAGGCCTGCTGCAACCTAGGCCTAGGTTCCTATGCATTTTGCAACTCAATTTTATTTTCGCAATGTCTCTATAAAACCCACACAGACGCGCGCGCACACACACAATCTATCTTTATATCTATTCGTCTGTCTATCTATCCATCTATCTATCTATCTATCTATCTTTCTCTACATCTTTCTATTTGAGCAGCTTCTGGCAGAAGTGACCGTACGTACGATTTCACTCTCTTTCTCTCTTGTATCTTGAGTAACCGGAATGGTTAATGCACCACGGTTGTTCGCATACTTCTACTACTACTACTACTACTACTTCTACTTCTACTTATACCACTTCTAATACTAATACTAATACTCCCGTTCCTGCTATTACTATTTCTAATACCTCACCATTTTACTACCACTATACAGGAAAGTGGAACGATTCGAATTATCATCGAAATGATTTGAGATTATGCAATCTCAACTGTTATAACTTTTCGATTATTTTTACTCTTCCTTTTTCTCTGTTTTTCTTTTTTGTTTTTTTTTCTGTAAAATTCCAAACTCGCGTTTGAAATTAAAATTATCGAAAACCTGATCTCGACGATCGCAAACAAATTTTCAACGAAACATTTAATCTCCATGTGTGTGTGTGTGTGTGTGTGTGTGTGTGTGTGTGTGTGTGCGCGCGACAAATCGATTAAATCTTTTTGTTTCTTGCCACGAAATCAGGTCGACTGATTTTTCAATTTCTTCTTCTTTTCTGTTTTTTCTTTTTTTTTTTTTTTTTTTTTTTTATGAAAGTAATTTCAAGATTTTTTTTTTTATGGGGAAATATAACGGAATGGATTTGTAGGACGGGTGCCATTGGTCTTTGCAATAAATGTATGTGTTTAAATGTAAATGTCCTGCACATGTGTGTGTGTGTTTGTGTGTGTGTGTGTGTGATTACTATCTTGTAGCCTAAGTTTCAGAGTCACCTACGTTTCCTTATTCGTCCCTTGACCGCGTACCCATGCGCGTGCGTAAGTTGAACACAGGGGCGTCGTTCCGTCGACGCATAATCCAAAAGGAATTCCGTAAATGTATTCTACGATGTATCCCGTAACGAGAGAGGACTAACACAATGCATACCGGGTGTGCACATTTGAAAATGACATTCGAGAGTTGAAGGAAAAGAAAACAAAAGAAAAAAAAAAAAGAACACCAAATATAGCGAATATAGCGATCGGTTGAGAGAATTAATATTGTTTATCGAATTAGTATGAGATCATTGAAAATCCGTGTGAATTTCTTGTCCGTGTTTTTTTTTTTTTTTTTTTTTTTTTAAATAATTTAATTTTCTTGAAATTCAAAATCGACGAATAATTCAACTATCGTGGTGTTCTATTGTCATTCCTACGTCTAAGAACACACGCACGTAGGAGTTTCGTTTATAATTTTGACAAACGTTCGTTCAAAAAAATCCGCATAAATCGTTTTGCGGCCAGTTAGGTGCGGAATTGGTCCGTTTGGGATGGACCGCGAAACGTAGAAGAATGTGGCCGGACCGTTTTCGTCCGGTATATATACATCCCCAGACACAAAGGGATCCGGTTCGGTCGACATACCAAGCCTAGCTGAAATTTTCGATGCAGTCCTGGGGCCTCTCCTCCTGTATCTTCGTTTTAGATCACTTCTGAAGTCGTCGTTGTCGCTGTAGTTGTCGCTGTAGTTGTCGCTGTAGTTGTCGCTGTAGTTGTCGCTGTATAGTTGTTGTTATCGTCGTCGCTATTGTTGTTAGTTGCAACGTTCTAAGACCTACAAAGATCTACTACCGTCAATCCTAACCTTATCCCTCACCTAAAAAAAAGAACAAAAAAAAAAAAAAATGATGGTTTCTCTTATCTAATTTCGATTTATTTATCATACCGACTGTGTATACATAAGTATATATATATATATATTGGTCATGTACTTATCTCCCGGGGTCAATGAACTTGGACAAATGCCATCATCGAAAAGAAACGATTTTTTTTTCTCTTTCCCCACCAACTTCTCCTCCCCCCCCTCTCTCTCTCTCTCCGTCCCTTTCGTATATCTCGACGAGTCGAAATATTTTCTTATCTGGTAAGAAAGAGAGAGAGTGAGAGACAGAGAAAGAGCGTGCATGTACGTGTGTACGTGTGTACGTGTGTACGTGTGTGTGTGTGTGTGTGTGTGTGTGTGTGTGTGTGTGTGTGTGTGTGTGTGTGTGTACACGTTCTCGACGAGTTATCGAATCGATTAAACATGATAAATAAATAAATAAATAAATAAATAAATAAATTTTTTTTTAATTTTCTCTACCATCGAGTTTATGTACACACACACACACACACACATATATATATTACGTACGTATTGTATACGTACAATTCAAGTAACTCAAAAGTATTTATGCACTGGGAATTCCATTAGCATGTCTCTTATATGTACGCGTAGGTATGCAAGAAACCGTTATATATGTAATTTTATATAAATATATATATATATATATATATATATATATATGTATGTATATATGTATAGTTAAGTCGTAGAAACTCTTTTTGAACGATCGAAGAGAATTCTTTTCTTTTCTTTTCTTTTCTTTTCTTTTCCCTTTATTCTCTTGACGAAACGATAGAACGATAAAACGCAAGCGAGAAAGTCGATGCAACGAGAGTGCACCACGTTTATTATATCAGCTCAATTTTGCAGCGATCGACAACGACGTCGACGTTGTCGTGCCACCTGTTTAGTAATACGAGGACGACATTTAAGCTGCTTCTGCTACTCGTGACACCACTACGATCCTTCGATCGGCTTAAGAAAGTCACTCTTGTTAATTAATACGTGTATATACATACATACATACATACATACATACATACATACATATATATATATATATATATATATATATATATATACGTGTGTATATGCGTCGGTGTATATTCATTCGAACATTAATAGTCATAGATAATTTTCTATCGTTAAATACAATTTTGTTTGTGAAATGTTTTTTTTCCCTCCTTTTTTCTTTCATTCTTTTTTTTTTTTTTTTTTTTTTTTTTTTTTAAATCTAATCTGCCACCAATCGGCGACGAACCTGTCATAATCGATTACGAACCCTTCGATAGCACGAGGGAAAAAAGAGAGAGGAAAGAAAAAAATATTTGAAAATGAAATTGAAATTCGTCCGAAATTTTGCGCACGATTTTAATAAGTACCGCGTTCGAGCTCGTCAAG
The DNA here is from genome assembly GCA_911387685.1 of Dolichovespula media. Lineage (NCBI taxonomy): Eukaryota > Metazoa > Arthropoda > Insecta > Hymenoptera > Vespidae > Dolichovespula > Dolichovespula media. The sequence continues at coordinate 3,101,169 of OU426875.1, read as the reverse complement.
TTTATCAAAATCTCGCCTACGTTATCGAATCTTTTCGAATTCTGTCCTATTTTATGAGAAACAAGGGAGAAGATGAATAAAAGGAAGAAAGAATCAAGTTCGGGCATATACGATTCGGACGACGTTTGATGTTTCCAATAACTCGCGTTACGCGTAAGCGACGTACACTCGTGTAGTATTTGCGATTATTTATTTTTTTTTTTTTTTTTTTTTTTTTTTTTTTGGCACCGGCCCGACGATTTTCAAGATACCGTGTGTCTCGGTCAATTGAAAATTTTGGCATGAGTACGTTATGGTATTTAGACGAATAGGTTAGGTAGACCTGCCGTCTCTCCCGATGAGAAATTATAAAGATCAAGTTTAAACTTACGACAATTAATCGTAAGAACAGCGCGACGTTAATTCTTACGTATTCCTTCTTTTCCTTTAAAAATTTTCTTCTCTATCTCTCTCTCTTTTTTTTTTTTTTTTTTTTATTCATTCATTCATTCACTTATTTATTTATTTATTTTTTTATTTATTTATTTTTTCTTCTTTTCCAACGACTTTCCCAACCGACGATTGAAACGACGAGATTAGAGCAGCGAATTGATTAGTTATAAACGCGAGTTAATCGTATAGCTAGTGGTAGACGGAAAGAGAAAAAGAAAAAAGAAAAAAGAAGAAAGAGAAAAGAAAAAAAGATCTTGCCAACTAGTCAGTTCCCCCAGTTAATTGCTACATTTCTCAGTTTCGTCCTGTTAATTAATCTTCTTTTCCTTTAGCAGCGGCCAGGCGAAAGAGAACAGCCTACAAATTCTTATGATACATTATACATTAGAAAGAAAAAGAGAGAGAGAGAGAGAGAGAGAGAGAGAGAGAGAGAGAGAGAGAGAGAGAGAGAGAGAGTTGGTGGGGATGAAGTGGAACGTGGTTTTAAGGATGTGTGGAGGGGGGTGGTAGGGGTAATTAGAAAGAGACCAGTTATGCTTATTTTTCTTTTTTCTGCTTAGAAAACAAAAAAAGAAAAAAAGAAATGAAAAAGAAAAAGAAAAAGAAAAAAGAGCAATTCAACGTCTTCTTCCGATATACATATTCAACGCAAGAACATTGTGCAATCATTGTCACTGCTATTTACATGCCTAAGCTAATTTGTTTATATAACGCTATCGTACCATCGGTAAACGTTTACACGTTAACAATTTTTTACATGGTTATATATATATATATATATATATATATATATATATATATTTATTTGTGTAATCTCTCTTTTCTTATCTCTCTTTTTTTTTTTTCTTTTTCGCTTATACATCGTAACAATGAATTTTTACGACAACCTTTTCGTTCACTATAAAATCGATTATATATATATATATATATATATATATATATATATATATATATATATATATATATATATTTGTCTAAGTGACATAGCTTAATAAATGTTATTGGTGGGTACCCTGTATATAATTTCCCCCCTCCCCCTCTCCCCATAGACAATATTCAACCTCCCATTTCTCCCGGTCCGCAAATGTCACTAATGATCAATTAGTAGGCGTTAGTAATCAGTAGAAGCACGTTTGGCCCTGATTGGTCGAAACCCTTAACCTATTTGATCGACGGGTATGAACGGTTATCGGTTTGTCACTGGACAAACGTCGTCTAGCTTCGCGGAAATGATTGACCGAACGATATATTCACCATACCAATTAGTTGATAAAACAATTGTCTCAATCCTTTTTTTTTTGTTTTTTTTTTGTTTCAGGTAAGAAATAACCCCCCCCCCGCCCTCCTCCCCCAACCCAAAAACACGCGAGCACTCGTATAAAAGATAAAGAATAATCGACTAGACAAAAAAAAAAAACTATCCTGTGCAAGGGTCAACCAGGGGAAAAAAGAGAGAGTATATATATATATATATATATATATATATATATATATATATATATTCGTAAGTTGAAAATTTCGGAGATATACCTCTTTGTATTCGTCTTTTATAACTAATACTTAACGTTTTTACGCGTAGAAATTTTTTTGAAAGATTTTTTGAACGAAATACATAAACCATATATACGTATGTATATGTAATGTATGTATTCATTGGAAAGGATTTTTGAAGTAGACTTGGCCATCAGAGTTTCGAAGGACTTAATGATTGAGAACGAGTTTCATTTTCTATAAGAAAGAAAGAGAGAGAGAGAGAGAGAGAGAGAGAGAGATGGATAGATCTAACCCCAGTAGTAATCTCATCTCTTTCTTTCTTGCCTATAAGCATCCCTATCTTCTCTCTCTCTCTCTCTCTCTCTCTTTCTCTAGCTCTCTCATTCTATCCTCTCTTAGCTTCTCTACTACATCGTCAGATTTCGTGGGCAGAATTTGCGGAATGTCCGAGGCTGGAACCAGTCGATCCGGTTTTTTAATTGCAAAAAGGATACCCGGGCGCAGGACCATCCCATGAACAACCATCCCTCTTGTATCCTAAAAGAAAGAAAGAAAAATAGAGAGAGAGAGAGAGAGAGAGAGAGAGAGAGAGAGAGAGAGAGTGAGAGTGAGTGAGTGAGTGAGTGAGGTTTTATCTTCTCGGACGTGTTTTTAAAGTCTTATTTCTTAAACGTCCATCCAACGAAACATAGAAATCTTAATATTCGATCAGCTGTTCGGCGAATCACCATAACAGGACATATTTTGTACGACAAGAAAGATTTAGGATTAAATCGTTGTTGTCTCCCGTTATAATATATTCCGAACGTTTATTTAACGATCAAACACACATATAAACATACGTCATATTCGTTCATGTCATCGAATTATTTTCATCGATCGACGTATTTGATCCTAACCACATGATGTCCTTTTTATATCGTTCATACGCCAACCGTATTACGTGAATACTTCAACTTATATACACTATTATAATGTATATACATATATATATATATATATATATATATATATATATATGTATGTGTTATTAATCGTGTTTTATAATCATTGATTAATAATCATAGATTAATTTTCATGCATTATTAGAGTGCGATGAAAAAATTGTTTATAAAAAATAAGAGGAAGAGAAAAAGGAAGAGGGACACAAAGAAAGAAAAAAAGAAAAAAAAAAAAGAAAAAAAAAAAACTGGCGTATAACGGGCGATGATGGTGGTTGGTGGTAGTGGTGGTAGGATAAAATGGAGGGGAGGTAATTCCACGTTGATAATTAATCGTACGGACGACGGGTTACGCGCGAATGCCGACCAACAGGCCCGCTTTGATTATGATTTAACGATTCCGTTACGCTTCGTCTGCCACGACTTTGCGGCCCTTTTTTCTGTTTTCTTTTATTTCTTTTTTATTTTATTTTCCTACCTATTTTTTTTTTCTTTCTCTTTCTCTCTTCAATTTCTTTCCGTCTCCTCTTCTAATCGTCGATTATGAACAATATCCCTTTCACCGTTACATATACCTTAACGTGGGTGTAACCATAAATAACATAACCTCTTATTGTTCTCTTTTCTATTCACGCGATAGGTTAGATAAAAAAATATTCCTTCATTTTGTTTTCTATTGGTCCTTTTTTTTTTCTTTTTTTTTTTTTTTTTGGACACACATCGTACAGTCGAACGCTTGGACTGTTAGGAATTTTTTTTGTTTTTCTTTTGTCCTTTTGCAATTATTAAAAAAAGAAAAAGAAAGATTTTCAATAGAATATTGTAAATTATTCGATTACCACTGTGCCGATGGAAAGAGAGTGACGTTATTTGGGAATATGCACACGGGTGCTTCGTTAACGATTGAGAGTGGTGTACCATGACCTGGAACCATGGTGTGGTTTACAAACCAGAAGGAAACCACCGACAGATCGTACCATCGGCTCCTGGCTCTACCGCTTTTACGCTCCCTAAAACTGGTTTCGTCATTTAGACCCGCCTCTTTTGTCAGCCCTTTCTCTATCTCACTCACTCACTCACTCACACACTCACACACTCACTCACTCACTCACCATTTTAATATTTCTCTCTCTCTCTCTCTCTCTTCTTAATTTAGATAACATATATTATATATATATATATATATATATATATATATATATATATATATATATATTTTTCTTTTTCTTGTTAATTCAATTTGTGGATTCATTTGTAATTTTTTGGTTTGATCGAAGACGATTTTTTTTTTTTTCTTCGTATATTTATTAATCATTCGTCGTGAAACGAAAGGAAGATTGTAGATATACGTTTTACGAGAACAAAAATGGTTATGGATTCGAACGGCGACGCGTGCGTGCCAGCCTTTATTACTCGACCCAGATTTTAATGAAAAGTCGCTAAATTTAAAGTAGGCCAGGTGTCAATTAACCAACTACAAATACAATGCTCCTGTTCTTATTTAGAATCGTGATCGCTTAGAAATTCTATTTATCGATTTTGAACGATCGATGATATCTCTTTCGGAACTTTTTAAATAAATAATATTTTTCAATCACCCTATATATATTTATATATATATATATATATATATATATATATATATATATACATCTTTTATATACATTTTTGTTTCATTTCAACAAATTCTCTGTTCGTTGTAAAGTTCTTTATTTTTTGTTCAAAAAGGAAAAGATGTTTTATACCGATCGAAAGGACGTCGTTGTCCTCACTACCGGACGTTCCGTCTACTCTACTTTCATGAAGCATCACCCAACTGTTACACGTCACACGAGCACATAAGCACGCACAAACATTCGCCAAGTGATCTAATAATGATTCATGAAGAAAGAAAAAAAAAAAATTGATCATCGGTTAGTTATAGTTATTGTTAATATTCCACTTCGGCTTCCTCTTATTTGAAGAGCCGGACGTCGCTTAAAGAATAACTTTCGTTTCCTCGTAAAATGTTCTATGACCAATCTAAAATTTCAGGCCCTCTCCAATCGTGATTGGCCAATTAAAGTGGATTATGCCCTTAGGTTGTTCGGGCCAAGGACATATATATACACAACCTGAAATACCTTTTTCTTAGAAATTCTACGATCATTCTCTACCTTTTTTTCTAATTCCTATTACGAATCATATCAACAAAAAATCTATTCGATAATGATTAACATTATATCTTACAGATAAGAAATTTGGTTTTGCGGTATATATATATCTTTGATTAAGATTTCACTGTGTATTCCATCCTTTTCTAATACCGCGTTGGAATCTTAGTCGTATTCTACAAGAATTTTCTTCGAAAATAATTGATATCTCGGAAAATGGTGCACCCCAATAAAAAAAAAACAACGTGTATGTATATCTGATTAAAATTTCACAACGTATCCATAGTTTTCTTATTCCGCGTTGAAATCTTAGTCATATTCTACAAGAATTTTCTTCGAAAATAATTGATATCTCGGAAAATGGTGCACCCCAATAAAAAAAAAAACAACGTGTATGTATATCTGATTAAAATTTCACAACGTATCCATAGTTTTCTTATTCCGCGTTGAAATCTTAGTCATATTCTACAAGAATTTTCTTCGAAAATAATTGATATCTCGGAAAATGGTGCACCCCAATAAAAAATAAAAACAATGTAAAACAACGTGCAGTTTTCTTTATCATATAGATACGTTCATATGTAACATATATTAACCAACGAAACGGTTTATATTTCGTATTTGATTATTTTGTCGAAAAATATATAATCTCTTTCTCTCTCTCTCTCTCTCTCTTCCTTTCCCTCCCTCACACTCTGTCACACTCCCTCCTTCCTTCCTTCTTTCTCTTTCGGAAGATAATTATTCATCATGAAATTTTCTCCCACGTGGAAAGGTGGATAAAGGTTCATACAAAAGAGGGTTCGTTTGATCTCCAAAGTTCCTGTCCAGGAAGCATAGAAAATTACGTCACAGTAGAACGGTCCACCGAACTTATGCCCTCGCATGCATGCGTACTATATCTCTCTTTCTCTCTCTCTTTCTCTCTCTCTCTCTCTCATTCTTTACACGTATCCCTTTCTTTTTTTTTTCCTTTCTCCACTCATTTTCTCTCCTCTCCTCTCTCTCTCTCTCTTCTGGGTTGCAACATTCTGGTTCTCTTTGGTCGACAGCGTTTCCCGGAGGACGTTCGTCCGTAGCGAGAGGCGCGGAAAGGGAAGAAAAAAAAGGGCAAACCCCATGGAAAGTGGTTTCTCTGCCCTAGAAGCATCTCTCTCTCTCTCTCTCTCTCTCTTTATATATCTATCTCTCTCGGTCTCTCTAATGCTCTGCAGACGAGACTAATCGATATTGGCCCTTCGATGTGGACCTCTACTCGTGTACAGTCCCTCACATAAGTTTATCGAAAAGTTCTATTTCAATTGTGATATTGCTAACTTATCATTTTTCATTTTATCGAATTGGATTTCTCAAAGCTCATGTTTGAACCCATCTCCCGTAGGTACGAGCTTTAATAGGTCTCGATATGTGATTGGAAAAAATAAGAAAAGAAGAAAAAAATTAAAACGAAAAGACCCTTCAAAATTTCCATTATAACCCCCAACTAGAATTTTTCTTAATGGGGGATCACATCGAATAAAATTTTCTTTACGTTTTCATCCCTCTCGGTCAAACGGGAGGGGTTGACGTGGATAACGAGCATGGATTTTTTTTTCTTTTTTAACGAGCTTAAAAACTTTTCGAATAAAACAGAAATATTTTCATCTTTCTCTCTCTCTCTCTCTCTTTTTCTCTTTGTTCAAAAGTTAGATCACTTGGAGCGAAATTAAACAGGGCTGTAGTCGTAAAATGAGTACAAAAAAGAAGAAAAAGAAATAAAAGGAGGATGGGGGGGGGGTTAGAAAAGGATGGAGATATTAAAGTCCAACACCTGGTTCTTGCACCTTGCAAACTGGTCTCTCCCTTTTTCCTCCCCTCACCTATCCTGTCACGAGCAGAGCATCTCTTTTGCGCGCGTACACACACACACACACACACACACACACACACACACACACACACACACACACACACACACACACGCGCGTAAAACTTTTAATTCGAGTTACAAAAAATTTTATATATTTTTATCCGGATTGTTTCTCTATTTTTTTTTTTTTTTTCGTTTTGTTTTGTCTATTCCGTCATTCACGAGTCGGTAAGCTCGACAATTAAAATTAAAATTAATATTAAAATTAAAATTAAAGATAGAAAAAAAATGTAAAAGAAAGAAATGTTGGACCATAGCATTCGTTAGAAAATTCTAATATTCACGTACGCATATATATATATATATATATGTATATATATATATTATATATTACACGTTGGAGTATAGCACGGGGTATACTGATGTAGAAGAACAGATGTGAAGAACATTAATCGTAACGATTCAATAGGGGTTGCTACCCCCTGATCGATATTATGGCAATCGGTACGTTCACGAGACTCCTCCTCGCACACGGTCATCTTTTCGTTCCTCTTATTTTCTTTCCATTATTACTTCCCTTCATCCTCTCTTCGTCTTCCTCCTCTTCCTCCTCCTCCTCCTCCTCCTCCTTCTCTTCCATCTCAACAAAATTCAAATGCACTCGACGATAGCGCATTTTAACGTGCTCGTTCAGAGATTATTATTATTATTTTTTCTTTCTTTTTTTTTTTTTTTTTTTATTTTTTATTTTCATCCTCTTCCTCATCTCCTCGTTCTATTATAACTCAGCGCGCCATTATTGCACCGTAGTCGTAATAGTTCGTTATAGAACCAAAAAGAAGAGATTATCTTTTAGATGGTATAGGGTGGGTGTAGAGTTAGAGGGGTGGTAGGTTAGGTACTCCTCCGGGTGACGGGGGGTGACGGGGGCGAGACGTAAGAGAAACGGAGAGAGACCCACCCCAAGGGGTTTGAAGCCTGCTGCTGCCGGCCATCATTAGCCCTCCTCGGAAGCTGGCTTGCTCTAACCTAGACTGGATTTAACGGAGGGGTGTTTCATAGATGAGAGTAGATGAGTCATGCGTCATGCAACGTGGACGTACGCGTGCACACAACAGACCACCCCATTTATCCTTCTTCTGATCGACGTGTCACCATAGTTGCACGTCGAAAAAAACCTTTCCCAGGACTTACGCTTGAAGAGAGAGAAAGAGAGAGATTGAGAGAGAGAGAGAGAGAGAGAGAGAGAGAGGGAGAGAGATGGAGAGGAATGAAAAACAAAATCTAAGTTTACCATCGGGGCTCCTGAATGCGATCCGCGTATATTTCAAATAACCTAGAAAATTTTGCTTCTTCTTCTTCTTCTTCTTCTACTTCTTCTTCTTTTTTATTGAACCCAATTTAAATCAGAATCGTGCATGAATCGACCGATGAATGCGTCATTCACGTACATTCATTCCATTTCAAATTGGCTTTTGAATATCAAAATAGTTTCCACTTACGTACGATCAACGTACCCAATCGTTCCGTGGTATTATTGATCATAGACCATAATAAAATTTTCAAATGTACGGCATAAAATTATTTGATCTAATCATTCGACATTCAACATCAATATGGTTATTTACCGTTGTTTCGATCGTTAGAGGAAATGTTCAATGCAAATACGGCGTTCGTTCGTTCGTTTTACGATAAAAAAGATACGAAACGATTCTTCGATAATATTCCAAGTATAAAACTTATCAAATATTTCTCAGATTCTCTCCACGCATCTGCTCCTATAACCTCTACCCTTCCTTATCCACCCCCCTCCCCTCTAACGCAAGCACACGCACACGCACCCTCCTATGATCATACCACAGTGATAGAGTTTTCTTCATGGTTAGAGCGATAGGAACAAATCGGTTGGTGCATCTACACAGCCTTTTTTCCCCCTTTGGGAAAAGGGTTGCAACAAAAAGGGTTGAGCTTCTGCACACGTGCAAAAAAGGAGGGTGCCAGAGCGAAGGAGGGAGAGAGAGAGAGAGAGAGAGAGAGGGATGCTTTCGTCGTATGAATCTGCAGTGATGTTAGTAGCGGGCTTTAACGTTGATCCCTCAGATCTAGGAGAGATTGAGTGAGAGTGATAGAGAGACTGAGAGAGTGAGTGAGTGAGAGAGAGAGAGAGAGAGAGAGAGGTTAGAGGGTAGGGTGAAGGGGTACGAAGAAAAGGAGAGAGAGAGAAGGAGAGGGAGAGAGGGAGTGATGCTGAAGCAATGATGTGTCACAGCAGGGGCTAGCTAATTTAATGACTGCGGATTGGCTATGCATGAGATACGTACAGTGTGTCTTCGTTATTCACGACTTCGATGTACGCCAATGTTCGGTCAACAACAACAAAAAAAAAAAAAACAAAATACAATATCCTCCTTTAAACGAAAATCCAAAGGGATTTTTGTCGGTCCAATTGTCCGAACTCAACGATATCGATATTAATTTGATCTAATTTTTTTTTTTTTTTTTTAACGAAAGAATAAAAAGACGAGAAACAAATCGTCAGGGGAAAAAAGAAAGAGTTGAGATGGATATAAAGACGCAGTATACTTGTATACGCTTTAAGATCGTTCAACGATTAATAACATAACTGTGCGCGTCGTAATGTTACACGCGTTGCTGCACTTGAAACCGCGGGGACTTTGATTTAGGGGTGGGGGGAGGGTTTTTTTGTTTATGTTTTTTTTTTTTTTTTTTTTCGTTTTCCTTCGCGGAAGAGTAAAATGTATTTACTTAACGATTCCCATTCTCAGAAATCCAATTCTATTAGTTCACGTTCACTTAATAATTCATTCTAACAAGGCATTTGATTTACGAGCAGGTTTTTTTCTCTCTTCCCCTCTTTTTCCTCTCTCTCTCTCTCTCTCTTTTTTACCTCACCCCTCCTACTATCGGCCGTGCATGCAATTACCGTGTAGAGGAGACGTCCGTGGAAATGACCTTTCCTTTTTAATCGTTCTCTCTCTCTCTCTCTCTCTCTATCTATCTATCTATCTATCTATATCTATATATCTATCTGTGTCTCTTTCTTACACGTTGACGACGAGTAAGACGTCAAAAGTGACGTATCTACTACACATCTGATCATCCTTGACGACTAAGTTTCCCGTTCAACGTTTCTCAAATGTTAACGCGATTTGACGTCATTCATATACCGGGGGCCACGGCTATCTTATCTACCAACATGCGGATTAGTTTTAATCATTATGACCCGAACGTATCCGGACATTTACACGGCATTTATGCGCATACGCAAACACACACACACACACACACAATTATATGTATATCAACGGAAGTATATATAACGGTACCAACCGATCGTTATCGTTATCGTGTTATAGAAAATTTTTCTCTTGAAATTTCAAAGTTTATCACGTATGAATGGTTAAGATCTTAACATCTTACTATTTATATTTATACATATATATATATATATATATATATATATATATTCTTTTCTTTTTTTTTTTTTTTTAAAGTTAGTCATCCCAATTTAATCAGACTCGAAAAGACTGTCGTATCAGCAATCTGTTAAATCCATTAATAACCACATCCTTCCTGTTGTGATATACGGTACAATAATTGTATAGTGCGCGATACTTGTACAGTGCGCAATACTATATATATCCTTGTTGTTACATTTCAATGTTACATCGGTATAATTGCATTGAACAATAATGATCCAAATTAATCGGTACGATGAGAACGTGATCGAAACTTTGAACGAATCTCGTCGTTCAATGAATCTCATAAATGATATTTTTACGAATAGATCGAGAGGAATGATCTATTCTCCGCGCTATGGAATTTTTCTTGGTGGTTACGGTTAACGAATGCTGTGCTTGGGAATGAGAGGGCAACAGGGGGTTTTTCTTTCATTTTCTTCTCTTTCTTTTTATTCTTTTTTTCTTTCTTTTTTTCTTCTCCTCTTCATTATCTTTCCCGAAGAAACCGGAAAGAAAAGGACGGAGAGAAGAAGAAGGTTACAAAAGAAGTAGTCCTTTGGTTCTTCGAGCGAAGGAGAAGGAAGAGGTGGAGGTGGAGGTGAAGGAGGATGAGGACGAGGAGCACAGGAGGAGGAGGAGGTGGTGGTGGTGGTAGTAATGCCGATGTTGCTGTTGGGCGTTGGTATTGGTGGTGGAACAATAACGGAAAGACGAGGTCCGATCGACAGCGTCAGCTGTTAGCACGTGCCGCACAAAGAAAAACGAGTGTGGCGTGCACGCTTACGCAACTCGTCGAACGTAGGCCACGCAAGAAAAGACGCGAAGAGGAGTGGCAGCGGCCACAAAGAAGGAGAGAGACAGAGAGAAAGAGAGAGAGAGGGAGAGATAACATAACTTGTTACGCATAAAACCATAAAACGTATCCCGATCTTTATTACCTTCGTGGAAACTGTGTGGAAACTATTATTAAAAAGAAATAAAAAAAAAAAAAAAAAAAAAAAGAGAAAACAGAAAAGAAAAGGAAAAATTACAATAACATTTGCGATCAATTTTTTTTGTCTTCTCCCACCCCCCCCCTCTTTTTCTTTCTCTGTCTCTTCTCTCTTCATTATCCTGTCACATCTCGTTAAGATCGCGTCATAAATGGCGTTCGTTGAATAAGCGTATAACGCGTTTTCACCTATATCGTAGGTACCTTAACGTATTTGGGTTTTATTTGGGGTACCGTGATTATGCGTTAGTTTAGTAAAATCGTTGTCGAATAAATCGTTAGAATTGTCTAAATTAAACGCGGAATACAAAAATGTAACTTTCGAGTACGTGGTATCAATTTCCGGGGTATCGGGAGGTAGGGAAGGGAATTTTATCATCGACGGAGTAAACCCAATTAATACTTGAGAGGTTTCCTCAGATTTCCAATCCTTTATTTCGTTTGAATTGCGCGATCGAACTGGAAGGGTTTCGAAGGAAGTTACGAAAAAGAAAGAAAGAAAGAAAAAAAAAAAGGAAAGTAAAATAAAAAAAAAAAAAAAACAGATACGATATAGCCGCGTTATGTTGAATTCGATCGAGTCGTCGTTATCGCTGTTAATTGTGTTATTGTTGCGTTATCGTTGTTTTATTCCGTTACGATCGACGAACGATACTAATTAGTAAACGATATATGTTTCACGATTTTACACGAGTCGCGGAACGGGTGGGAAAATTTCAATCGACTTTTTAACTTTTCGAAAAACAAAAATCAAATCCGAACATCATTGGAATATTAATGTATCCCCGGATCGGTCTTGTAATCCCTATGAGATATTCTTTTCATTACGTGAGGTGTCGAAAAGACGAAGAAGTTGAAGAAAAAGTTAAAGTAAAAAAGAAATAAGCGGTGACACACGCGCAGTGCCATTTGCATTTCGAAAGTGAAAGAAAAAGAATGTCGTTCGCAATCGTATCATTGGCAAATATGATCGATCCGAGATTGATGATCGATGGTACATTAAAACTCCGATCGATCTTGATAAAACGCATTCTCCGAGCGTTTGCATTTCTTTCGTAAGGAAGGGAATGAGAAAAATGAAAAGAAAAAGAAAAACAAAAGATACGTCCAGGTGAATTTTAGGACAGATTACGAGGAGGAAATAATAATAATAATAATAATAATAATAATAATAATAATAATAATGATGATGATGATGATGATGATAAGTGCATTCTAATCGATAAAATATATGAGGACACGCGACACGTTAGTTTAATTAACGTCTCGTTAAATCAAACAGGACGGCGAGTGTATAACGTCGTGTGCGCCCAATAAATTAAGTCGATTATACGACAGGCCCTGAGAAAGAGACAGTGAGAGAGAGAGAGAGAGAGAGAGAGAGAGAGACACCATCATACCGTTCTGTCTCGTTTTAACCCCATAACGTTTATACACACACACACACACACACACACATATATATATATACATATATACACACGTACACGTACATCGGACCGATTATATGCCCGCATTCGGTAGGGTATAAATTTGTGCCGAAGACAAAAAGGAAAAATGAAACCAAAGAGAAGAAGTAAGGAAAAACAACGACAACAACGACAACAACAACGACAGCAATAGCAAAAAAAAGTGGAAATCGTACGTCTTTCCTACGGCGCACGAGCCGATCTTAAACGATCTCTTACGACGTTTATTGGGCTCGGAATTATTATACAGGGCACACTCCTTACATTCCGCACCCAGTGAAATTATAATCGGCAATGTGTGAGCAAGAGAGAGAGAGAGAGAGAGAGAGAAAGAAGAACGAGTGATTGAGAGAGAAGGAATGAGTTCTTCTCTCAGAATCCTTCCTTCCTTCTTCATCCTCTTCTTCCTTCTTCTTCTTATTTTTCGTTAAACCATCGATACGACGATCTGTTGGACGTCCTGAGCAGCTGCTCAGAAGACTCTTCTTTTACACAATTATATATCGCGTCCCTCGATCGCGATATCGTAATATGTCCAGGGACCTGTTCGAGGCATTAACAGAGAACAGCTGGAGGAAACGTCACACGAGAAATTGGATACAATCGAGAAAGAGAGACAAAAAAAGAAAAAAAAAAAGGAAAAGAAAAAAACAGCGAAACTCGAATCGAAATCGAATCGACTCGGCTCGACTCAACGATGGATTCGAGAAATGATACAAGTTTTCGACAAATAAATTATAAATAATATATTTATTGTTTTTTTCTTTTTTTTTTGTTTTGTTTTTTTAATATTATTATTATTATTATTATTATTATTATTATTATTATTAAAACGTGTACCTATACGTAAAGTTATAAGTATATAAAGATATAAGTATATACATATATATATATATATATATATATATATATATATATATATATATATATATCTTTTTTTTATTTTGTTCGTTCATTAAACGTACACAGGCATATATAAACTCACACCTATACACGCATATATATATATATATATATATATATATTTTTTTTTTTAATTAATTAATTCGTTTGATTTTTATTTTTAATATGATAATGTTGATTGTTAATTATCCTTGATACACACACACACACACATTTATATATATATATATATATATATATATATATATATTTTTTTTTGTATCCGTAGTATGTGTCAGGATAACACATAAAAGGGATTAAAGGAAGAGAATGAAGTAAGAGAAAAAGGAGGGTAAGAACGAAACGCTATGGTGTTTCCGTCATGGAAACCTGACGCTTCAAAGGGAAAGACAAATTGAATTTTCACGTCGCGCCTGTTGGATAGTTCCGGCGCCCTTGCTTGCCTCGGTCCCTTTACGCCCTATACCAATACCAATCCCTATTCCTCTAACATTTACGCGCACGAATACACACACACACACACACACACACACACACACTTATATACCCACTTACCCTTACGGTTACGGTTTACACTTACACGTTTACGTACGCAACTTGCGCGCACTTACACACACACACACACACACACACACACACACACACACACACACACACACACACACACACACACACAGACACCACACACCGCAGGTTTTCTGTCTAAAGAGCGCGCTTGCGCGAGTACCTTGGCCCTTTTGGAAACGCCCTTCCTTTCTCGCTATAGTATCGGTTTCGATCGATCGATCCCTCGAACGAAATATATCGATCGATCTTCCCTCCTATATATTCGATATGTCTATCTGGATAAAAATTGAATATTCCTTTTTTATTTTTATTTTTTTTTTTTGTCTTTTGTTTTCTTTCCTCTTCCCCCCCCCACTCTTTTATTTTTATTTCATTTTTCTTTCCCTTTTTTTTTCGTTCACGTTTCCTCCTTTCCTTTTCGGGTACACCTCGTATGAAATAACATATGTTATTCCGCCCTAACTAAATGAAGAAGAAGAAGGAAATAAATGAAAACAAGAAACGAGAAGAAAAATCAAACAAATGGAATTGTTTGAATAAAATTATGCGTCTGTTAGATTAATTAATTTGTTTCTGTGTTAATTGATTAATTTATTTTTCGATGACACGTCGATTGGAAACGACGGCGATATATTTCATTAAAAAAAAGAACAAAATTAATAAATTTTAAATATGAAAATGTGAGAGAGACAAGAAGAGGGAATGAGTGAGACAGAAAGAGGGAGAGAGAGAGAGAAGAAATGTTTGATCTCGTAAATAAGATTCTAAGAAAGTAATTGGAGTAAGAGAGAGAGAGAGAGAGAGAAGGGTGGTGGTAGGTGAGGAAGAGGGATAAGGAGAGGGAAGATGCTTAATTTCTTATTGCAGGAGGTGCGTGCGTGTGCATGCTTACAAAACGAAACACGGCAGGAAGCTGTCGGTTTAGATAAGATCTAAAACTCAGTGAGTGCCCTAAGTACATCCCCTAAGTCGTTACACCCCATAAAACGTACCCCCCGTTTGCAATAACCGACACCGACCCTCCTCTTTTCCTTTTCTTGTTTTCTCTCTCTCTCTCTCTCTCTCTCTCTCTCTCTCTCTCTCTCTTCCTCCTTTCTTCACTTCCTGCACTGATTTCTCGCCCCTGCGTAATAATAAGACAGAGAGAGGGAGAGAGGGGAGAAACTATTTCGGACACCCGGTATAATGTTCATTCTCTTTTTCCCTTAGCTCGTTACTTTTTCGAACTTATCGTCTGTTATTTGAAGAAAGGATAAAAGATACAAAAATAAAATCGAATATTCTCTCTCTCTCTCTCTCTCTCTCTCTCTCTCTTTATTTTTTTTCTTTCACGTTTCGGATTTATTAATTTATTAATCGTTTTTTTCTTTCTTTTTTTTTTCTTATTTTTTTTTTTTTTTTTAGGTTAACCGTCATCTCGTTTGGAAAATAAAGTATTTGAGGTTATTAACATTCTCGATAGGATTAATTTTTTCTCGATCTCGTTGAATCTCTCGTTTTTTTTTTTTTTTCGGATAATTTTGTATAATACAAAAAAAAAGAGAGAGATAGAGATAGAGAGAGAGAGAGAGATGGTTAGAAAATTTTTTTTTCCGTTTACTTCCATCCTTGTCTTTCGATGGACAACGCCCTGTGGTAGAGAAGGTCCTTGTGTAAATAAAGTCGTAAAATAACAATTTGTAAGGACCCTTCTCTCTTTGGTTTATCTCTCTCCCTCTCTCTCCCTCTCTCTCTCTCTCTCTCTCTCTCTCTCTCTCTCTCTCTGTCTCTCTACGTTAGTCTCTATCTCTATCTTTATTTTTATTAGAAGAAGACGACAACGGAACGGGACGAGACGACGTACCTCTCAATTTTCCTTCCAACTCAGAGCCCACCTCGTCTCATCCTACCACGCACAGCATCCCACCTCCACCACCACCACCACCACCACCACCACCACCAACCATCCCCTTCTTCCCCTCTGGTTCCACCACCCCTCTTTTTCTCCCCCCCCCCTACCCTTTTACCAGTTATCTCGATTTTTGATGAAGCTCACGTACCCGTTGTTTTATGACTCGTGGAAAGTAGTAAAACGTTTTCGCACAATTACCGAGTCGTCGTAGTAAAATTTTATTACTTCGTCCGTGGAAGACAATGCGATATAGTGGAGTTGGACGGAGGAGGGTGGGCGGTTCGTGGGTGGGATGCCGTGGGCGAGGGGAAGGTGCGGAGAGGTGCGCTGCTGCAGGAGGAGGAGTGGGAGGAGGAGGAGGAGGAGGAGGAGGAGGAGGAGGAGGAGGTCAAGGAGAGGTACACAACCATTTTAGCGCTGTAGTCTTCTCATTTTTTATTTGCTTTCTTTTCCGTTTTTTTTTTTTCTTTTCTTTTCTTTTCGTTTGTTTGGCCACGATCGACCAATTGATACCACCCCATTATCTTCTTCCTCTTCTTTTTCTTTGTCTTCTATTTTTTTCTTTCTTTCTTTCTTTCTTTCTTTCTTTCTTTCTTCCCGTTTCCTTTGACAAACGGTGGGGGGGGGGGGGGCGGGGGAGTACACGGGGTTCCATCGGCGACTAATAACGCCGTTAGATTCCGCAACGACAAATTACGTCAATTAACGTATAGAAAATTGATCGATCGATCTTAAAAGATCGTTCGTGTAC
This sequence comes from Dolichovespula media, assembly GCA_911387685.1. Taxonomy (NCBI): domain Eukaryota; kingdom Metazoa; phylum Arthropoda; class Insecta; order Hymenoptera; family Vespidae; genus Dolichovespula; species Dolichovespula media. Next base: position 3,084,246 of record OU426875.1, on the reverse strand, counting down.
TATTCGACAATTTTATCTAAGGATTCGCGGTAATTCATTTTGTATCATCATCATCATCATCATCATCGTCGTCGTCGTCGTTATTGTTATTGCTGTTGTATTTTTGTTTTTTTTTTTTTTTTTTGTTTTCTTAATCAGTGGCACGAATGTCTCTTCGACTGTACATTGATCGATCGATCGATCAACGATCAATTATGTTGTTCCTCTTTTCTTTTTTTTTTTTTTTTTTTTTTTTTTTTTTTTTTTTAAATCGACGCGTTAATTTTTCTTGTTTCCTTATTAATTCTTTCTTCTTACCCCTCTCGTCGCCATCGACGAAAAAAAAAGAATAAAAGTGAAAAAAAAAAGGAAAAGTGCAAGCTACTACTTCGCCTCTCAACGAGACATTTCTCGAAACGAATTCTACAATTTCGTAGCCGGCAGAATCTCGAAGTACCTGTTATATCGAAATCAAGAGAGAGAGAGAGAGTGAGAGAGAGAGAGTGAGAGAGAAAGAGAGAAGGGAGAGACGAGATGAGAAATAAAGTCTGGAGGTATTTGCGAGGGAGCGCCAGCGTTGAAATATGGAAATGTTATATAGGGAGGTATTTAGGGAAAGAGTAAAGTTATCCCTCTTTACTTCATCCCCCCCATTTCTTTACTCCCCCACGCCCCTGGTCGTGTCCTCTCTACTTGAACGAGGACAAGCTGGAGAGTCAACCGGCACGGCCAGTCAGCTGACCTCCAACGATTTCACGAAATACCATTAAAACGAAATAGAAAAAAAAAAAAGAAAAAATAAAAAAAAAAAAAAAGAAAAAAATGAACAAACCGAAAAAAGGGGGAACGACAAAATACCGTCATATCGAATTTTAAACTGCGAACTCAGGGTGCCACTGTTTCGACGAGAATGAAAAAAAAAAAAAAAAAAAGAAGAAAAAAAATAAAAAACGAATAGAGATGAAAAAATAGAAACATCCCCCGTATCAGATCCCCGACCGACTAACCCCCTACCCTAACCGCTCAACCAGCATCTTTCCAACTATGTTCAATTTTAATCGGACGAAGATAACAAAACCGAACGGAACGAAGATTACAAAAAAGAAAAAAGAAAAAAAAAGAGAGAGAAGACGAAGGAAGAAGTAGAAAAAAGAGAGAGAGAGAAAAAAAAGAGAGAAATAAAGAAAGAAAGGAGGACGTACAATAATCTTTTGGAGGCCCACGTTCATCCGCGTTCATTTCGAGGTGGTAAGAAAAAAAAAAAGAAAAAAATGCTTGTTGGCTGCCGCGGGGGGTTGGAGGGAAAAAAACGGGGGGGTCGAGTCTACGCGCCAATAGTAGAAAAGGCATCATCATATCTCTCTCTCTCTCTCTCTCTCTCTCTCTCTCTCTCTATCTCTATCGCTCCTATCTCTATCTCTATCTTGTGCACCCTTGTGCCAGAGAAGCGAAGTAGCGCACGTAGAGCCTCGAGGGTACTTCTCCCTCCTCCACCCTCCTCCACCCTCCTCCTCCGCCTCTTTTTTTTTTTTACCCCCTTCACCCACCCCACCACCCCTTCGTTCCACGACTCTCGTCTTCTTTCGTTCTACAACCTACCCTTCTCTTCTCACGATCCAATCCCCTTTCCACCCCCTTCGGCCGTCGCCGTCGCCGTCACCGCCACCACCGTCAAGCTGAACCTCCCCTTCCGTTTCACCCCCTCCCTCCCTCCCTCTCTCTCTCTCTCTCTCTCTCTCTCTCTCTCTCTCTCTCTCTCTCTCTCTTTCTACACCCTCGCTCTTCTCCATGAATCCCACAATACCGTTCCTGGTCTCTCTGGTCGATATGTCTACCCTCCAACCGTCCAGCCCCCTTACCCTCTCCTCCTCTCCTCTCCTCTCCTACAACCCCGTTTCTCCACCCTCCTCCACACCTCGAGAACCTACCAACCTAACTCCCGACCATCCTCCACTACCTCCTCCTCCTCCTCCTCCTACCCAAGCCTACCCTAGCCTCTATCCACCCCACTACTCTTCCGCAACCCCAGCGCACCGCCAGGCCCTTGCCCAACCAACCAACCAACCAACCAACCAACCAACCAACCAACCAACCAACCAACCGACCCACACCGATCTATTCGCTCGCACTAATACTACGCCAACAACTTCTTCTATCATCACCCTTGGCACACCAAGGAACTCCATCTCCCTTAACATTGGCGTAGGACTCTACGCGTTCGATCTCGGTACTTTAAGGAATTTTTGTTCATTCGTAAGATTTTTTACGAGCACGAGGGACGAGGGATAAGGGGGGAGGAGGAGGAAAAGGAGGAGGAGGAGGAGGAGGAGGAGGAGGACGGCTACGGGACAATAACGAAACGAACGATTCGATTTTAGGGAATAATTCATTTTTTCTTTTTTTTTTGGTATTTTTATCGTTGTCTCTCGATTCCATTAAATTTTAACGTCGGTCGTACAATCCTTGCCATCGTTGTCGACGATTTTTTGCAATTTTTTTTTTTTTTCTATTATTTTTGTTTCCCAGGGTTAGATGTTCGGTATCTACGCCAATGTAGTAGATGCTTATATCCCTTGCAGTGGACACACGCATACGTACATATATAAACACACACACACACGCACACACACACACACACACACACACGTACGTATGCACATACGCGAGAACGTGGTACGCGTATGTTTACACGTACGCTGACACATACACACATATACATGTAAAACGATCGTAGCTATAGTCTCTCCCTTCTCCCCCTATACATATACGTGTGTGTGTGTGTGTGTGTGTGTGTACTTGTGTGTTCCGTGACTGCGCCTTCTGGATATAGGACACGAGAAGTGAACGTGGAGAGTGAAGGGAGGAAGCGGGGGAGGGAGGATAAGAGGAGAAGAGAAAGAAGTGTGTGTGTGTGTGTGTGTGTGTGTGTGTGTGTGTGTGTGTGTGTGTGTGGTCTGTCTCTCTGTATATACATATATATGTATGTATATGTATATATATGGTTGCTGTAGGGAGGCTCGTAAAGACCGAAGAGGAAGCGTCCTCTTCGAGCAACGCCGATAAGATTTTCTTCCTTCTCCCCTCACACACCCCTACATATCCCTCCCCTCTCCACTCACCCTACTTTCTCTCTCTCTCTCTCTCTCTCTCTCTCTCTCTCTCTCTCTCTTATTCATGGCTATCTCGTGACTCCTTGTTATCTCTCACCAAATTTTTTCTTTCTCCTTTTCCTTTTCTTTTCTTTTCTTTTTCTTTCTCTTTTTTCTTTTTTATTTTTTCCTCTTTCGTTCGACCTCTCATAGCTAAAAAAAAAAAAATTCAACCTCGGCGGCGAAATTCGAAGGCGTTTATTTTATTTTCACTTTTTTTTTATTTATTCATTCATTCATGTATTTATTTATTTATTTATTTATTTATTTATTTATTTCTTCTCATGGATTATCTCTGGTAACATCGTGAATCGTTGTAAAACGTAGAGGGACCTCGTTCGTTTCCAGATTAAAAAAAGTTTGACCTAACGTACGATAACTAATGGTGACACCCTGTATAACGTTCGTTATTTTTTGTATTTTTTTTTTCTTCTTCTTTTTTTTTTTTTTTTTTTTTTTTTTTTTTTTATTCTTTCCCATGGGGTGTTACTTCGAAACCGATGGCGTTGGGAAACCGTAGAGAGACGTCGTTCCTTTCGTGTAAACGTTCGATAATCACGTGTGTCGATTAAAAGGATAATTAACTTCATGAGGGGCGGCGTGACACCCTGTATAACATCCGCTACTTTCTTTCTTCTTTTTCTTTTTCTTTTTTTTTTTTTTTTTTTGTATTTATTTCATGGGATGTTCCTTCCATGGCGTTCGGGAAAAGTGAAAACAAAAAAAAAAAGGGAGACATTTATTTCGCGTTAACCATTCAACAGTCGTGGTCGCGCGCGCGCGCGCGTACGTACCTAAGATTAATTTAGGGACACCCTGTATAACTCTCGCGGTATCTTAGCCTGTGATTAAATTAGAAAAGTTTGATCGTGGTTGCACCTTCGGTTCATTGACAGAATGCGCGTCTGAAACGAACGACGTGAAGTTTTAAATCCAAGATGAAAATTATTTACGGTGGTTAGGGATTG
>OU426875.1:3075150-3077650 GCA_911387685.1 Dolichovespula media | reverse complement strand
ATTTTGGGCCCTATTTTGGGCCCGATTTTGGGCCCGATTTTGGGCCCGTTTTAAAACGATACAAAGATTCGTAACGTAAGGAAAACATTTCAACTGGAAGATACCGAAAAGTAAGTGCGCTAGAGCGAACGCTTCCCAAAGAATTAAAATGAAACAACGATTGATAATAAAATAATGATCGATAAATAAAAACATGAGAGAGATTAGAAGACGAAGCGTTTGTATGATTGGGGATTACTCCACCCTGGTGGCGGTCATGCTCGTCGTCTATACGTTGCTCTCGATCGGGGCCTCTTGACACGTGAACAATGAATGACGCGAACGCCATATGGCTCGAAAAGCCATAGAGAACCCCTTCCCCGTTCATTCGCGCTACGAAATAAGAGAGTAGAACGTAGGAACATAGACGAACGACCACCATAGTAAAGAGAGAGAGAGAGAGAAACTCTTTTTTTTCGTTCAAATTAAATAATTATTAAAAAAAAAAAAAAAAAAAAAAAAAGGAAAAAGAACAGAATGATAAAAAAGATAACGAAGTGTCCTATCGTTCTTATTTCTAATCGTTCGTTAAATTTCCATATATGATTTAATATTAAACAATGATTATTCTAACTTTCACTTTATATAATCTATGCATACACGCATAAACACATGTACATTTATATGTATATATATATATATATATATATATATATATATATATATATATATATGAATGTATAAATGTATATAAATGTAAATGTAAAGCGTGTTTACGTCTAAGTCCCGTCGGGTTGCTTACTAAAAGCCACACCCTCGTGCGTGGGGTTCTACGTTTCTGTCGAGTTTACATAGATCACCATAAAGGCTAATCCTCTCTCGAAACTCTAAGCGAAAGCTTCAACGTGCTCTTATTAAGAACTAACTAAATTCGCTACAATATATATATATATATATATATATATATATATATATATATATATATATATATATACACGTACATAAACGTATACACGCAAATACGTATAACAACTTTGTTTCGAGCGATTAGAAAATCTAGAAATTAATTAACAACACATACACACACACACACGCGCGCGCGCGCGCGTATTCAACATTGGAACGTTTATACGTTGACGTTTAATGTTTTTTTTTTCTTCTCCCTTTTTTTTTTTCCAACGATTAATCGATCGATCGATTGATTATAGTTCGAAAAAAAAAAAAAAACAAATGATTTGAGGGTAAGGAAGGGAAGGGAGGGAAAGGAGATTTTTTCCTCGAAGATTTGAAAATTCGTCAATTGACAAAAATGATTTTCTCGATGTCCCAGTCGGAAATAGAAATCGAATACCGTTATCGTCATTTCGATTCGTCGCATCAACTCGTTTTAGGCATTTCCGATCGGAAGAGAGAGAGAGAGAGAGAGAGAGAGAGAGAGAGAGAGAGAGAGGGGAAAGAGAGAGAGACAACGTCTCGTTAGTACTTCTGATAGAGTCACTCGATTGTCACGCTTACGACGTTTTTACTGTTACATCCTCCAGGCACGTTTATCGTGGTATTAACGTACATCGATGTATATGTGTAGATACATATATACATACTATTACCAATGTAATAAAATATATAGGTTGGACTATTATCGTAGGTAAAAAAAAAAAAAGAAAAAAAAAAAAAAGAGACGACTTTTTTCTATCCCTACTCTCTTTTTCTCTAATTATATGTTGGAAGCTTAGATTTACATTTCCAGTTTATTTATTTATTTATTTATTTATTTATTTATTTATTTATTTTTTCATTATGAACGATAAAAGATTCATTTATTACGATAAATTTGTACATGTTTATACACACACACACACACACATATATATATATAATGAAAGATAATTATATTTGTTAGAAAATTATTAGATGGATAGATAGACTATAGATCGCGATGGAGGGGCGTTAAAAACATTTTTCTTGTAAAATCACTTCACGTTTTTATCTCCCCCCCCCCCCTCTTACCACACCCTCTTCTTCACACCCTCCTCGCCACCTCCCCCTTTCGTCAGTTCTTTTCGATGGAATCGACTTTTCCATAGAAAAATGTCGCCTTGGAACGTTTTTACTGTTACAACGTCGAGGTTAAAACACACGGAAACACGCAAACACATAGAGACACACACACACACACACACACACACGTATATACGAACGTGATGAAAGACAAAGAAGAAGAAGTAATCGAAACGTAAGAAAGAGATTGCTATAGTCGTTTTCTCATTGCGAATGATCGTCGTGACGTCTTTGCGGATATGCCAGTGATTCTGCATTCGTCTCGTTTCTTTCGTTAGAAAAAGAGAGATAGATAGATTGATACAAAGAGAGACAGATACAGAGACAGAGAGAGAGAGAGAGAGAGAGAGAGAGAATGATCATTGTCATTGGCAGTCGTTAATCTCACGAACTTTACAGACAAAACTTTAAAAAAAAAAAAAAAACGAGGGAAAGAACAAAAACAGGGAAGAATCGTTCGAGT
>OU426875.1:3067650-3070150 GCA_911387685.1 Dolichovespula media | reverse complement strand
CGCGAAGAAAGAAAAAGAAAAAGAAAAAGAAAAAGAAAAAGAAAAAGAAAGAAAGAAAGAAAAATAATAAAAAAAGGTTCTCTTGGAGTGAGAGAGAGAGAGAGAGAGAGAGAGAGAGAGAGAGAGAGAGAGAGAGAGAGAGAGAGAGAGAGAAAAGGAACACTTCAAAGTCGGTTACGAATCTTTTTTTTGCTCTTCTTCAACCTCTCACTCTCGTTGGATAAAAAGAAACAGAGAGAGAAAGATTGAGTGAGTGAGAGAGAGAGAGAGAGAGAGAGAGAGAGAGAGAAGAAACTTCAGCCCTCTTAATTTTTTTTTCTCTCCTCGCACTCTCGACTAAGCCACCCTTAGCCACCCACCCCAACCCCTCGAATCCCACCCTTTATCAAATTCCCAACCACGTTTCGTTCGTATCGAGTTAAAAGTAAAATCGTCGTTACCACCGAACACTTTCGTCGATTTTGAAAAAAGAGAGAAGGAAAAAAAGGACAACAAAAAATTGCGAGATTAGCCTTACGTCTCAAGGTCGCGTTACCCGATAGGATCCGATCCGATCGGATCGGATCGGATCGGATCGGATCGGATCGGATCGGATCGGATCGGATCGACTTTCCGACCTGGAACGAACCGTCAACCCAAATATGGCGGTCGCAGGAAGGGAAGAAGGCTTATTTTTTATTTTTTTCTTTATCAAGTACGATCGCATCGTTCTTTTTCTTTTTTTTTTTATAACAACCTTTAAGTACTCGGAACCGTGGTATCGAATTAGTATGAATGGGGGGGGGGGGGATAGCCTAATTCATCATTGTCCGTTCCGTTAAATCGAAATGTTAAGCAAAAAGTGACGAAGCGTCTCCGACGATTTATATCAACGTTCTCGTTTGTCGTTAAATCGAAAGTTAAAAAGAGAGAGAGAGAGAGAGAGAGAGAGAGAGAGAGAGAGAGAGAGAGAGAGAGAGAGAGAGAGAGAGAGAGAGAGAGAGAGAGAAAGAAGAGAAAGAAACAAACAAACAAATGAACAAACAAATAAACGAACGAACGAACGAAGAAAAATTCATTCTAAGGATAACCATCGCGATTTATTCGAATCGAACTTTCGTGTAATCGATAATTCGATGCACCACGTTCGTTTCATTATCCGAAATTTTTTTTACTCCATCTCTCTCACTCACACACACACACACACACACACACACACACACACACACACACACACACACACACACACAGAAGCGCACGCGCACGCACGCACACTTATATAAACGTACACGAGTACACGGTTGTGTACAAGATTCCTTTCTTTGTACTCTCATCGCCAATTGCAACCATAATCGACGTGATGCGGGTAGAAACGTTAATCGCCTTAAGATTATAGTTAAAGCAATCATCGTCTTAGACGATCATTAAGATAACTTCAATGATGATGATAATGATAATAATAATAATAATAATAATAATGTTTCTTTACTGTACTCAGGTGTATTCCATCTTTGTACGTATACATACATACATACATACATACATACATACATACATACATACATACATACATACATGTACATATTATATATATATATATATTTTTTTTTTTAAGTAGGCGAGTATACTTTGACAATGACCCAATAGTATCATTTCTTTTTTTTTTTTTTTTTTTATGTTACAGGTACGTATCGATTACGTCTTCACAACCCTTCGCCTCCCACCCTCCCCACTTTATCAGGACAAATGATGAAACACAGGTGCTATCACTTTTATTTGATTTTATTCTTTTTCTCTTTCCTCGTTATTTATTTTTCTTTTTTTTTTTTTTTCTTTTTATATAAACGAAATATGTATTTTTTTTTCTTCCCTCCTCCCCCTCCTTGATCGGAGATCGTTTTTATTTATTTATTTATTTTTTTGTTTCGTTTTGGATATTGGTCGAAATTATTGTAGCTTTAAGATGATTATGGTTAAAACTTGTCACGTGTTGGGGAACCCGTCCATGGGGTAGGTTCATGGTTAAATCCATCGACCAAAAATAAAACCAACGGAAGACGTCCGAGCCCCCACACGTGAGGGAGCAAACGACGAGGAAGATCTATCTCAGTCTTGCTTAGGCACCCGTTAGAGAAACTTTAAAAACTTTTGAAACATGTATATATATATATATGTGTGTGTGTATGTGTTTGTATATATATGTAACAAATGTATGTAATTTGTTACATATATGTATATATATAATTAACAAATATGTGACTCGTTCGTTAACATTAACAGGACGTTGAAGTTCGTCAAGCTTCTTTTTTTTTGTTAATTAATTTAACGTCGTTGATTTTTTTTTTTTTTTTTTTTTTTTTAATCAAAAAGAAAAGAGTTCTAGTCATCTTTTCTTTTCTTTTTTTTTTTTTTTTTCTTTCATCATCGATCATGAAAAGAAAAGCCAAGTGAGTGATACATATTTTCCTTCCTTTTTTTTTTATTTAAATATATATGTATATATAAAAAATTCGATTTTAAA
>OU426875.1:3055150-3057650 GCA_911387685.1 Dolichovespula media | reverse complement strand
ATTCTTCGATAAATGTTTCCCATTGGAATTAATTAATAGAATAATTTTAATCGATGTTTTTCCTATCCAAAAATATTATATATATGTATGTATATAAGTACAAAGATCGTAGATCGTTATCGATGATCAAAACATATGTCAATCGATCGGTAATATATCAAAATTATATCATACTGCGTTTAGATCTACATTCTAACCCGGGCTATAGTAAATCGTTTACCACATATCGAGAATCGCTTTGATCGCTTAACGAACACGTTAGGGGGTGTAGTTGGGTGGGTGGGTGGTTGGTAGAGTGAGGGGGGAGAGGATGTACGCCTAATTAAATTGACATTCACGGTCTTAGGCGACGTTTAACAACGATAACGATCGTACTCGATACGTGAGTTAACTCTTTAAAGAAAATTCCCACATCGAATTAATAACACAGTTCGACGAGTAATTATTCTAATTTATGGACTAACCCAGAAGTAGATAATGACGATAATGACGACGACGACGATGGACTATGACGATAACTATGACGATGATGATGACGATGACAAGAGTCATATCCTCTAATTCTTTCTATGTATTAATCGATTCGTTGATTATATATTACGATATTTAAACAGGAACGAAATATACGCCTACGTCGATTTGTGATATATATATATATATATATATATATATATATATATATATATATATAAAAGGTATATAAAAGGTATATAAACTGACCTTTCAGCACGGAATATTATTCTCCAAGTCGTATGAAAATATTCTATTAAAACTGACCGTGTCTGTACTGTATTGGTTTCCTCGTTGCATGAGCGTAAAAATGGCGCTCCTGCGTTGCCACGTTTTTTTTTGATATTTATTAATCGTTTAATTCGAATCTATTATCGAAATACGATCGTCTCTCTGTCTCTTTCTTTTTCTTTATTTATTTCGGACACGCACGTGCAGGTCAAAGTCATTGAAAGATAGGAACACGATACAACGATTATATATAAACAAAAAAAGATTGTAAACAAACGATACACGTCGTCGGTATATTAACCTGTCGTAACGAGTCGATGTATTTTTTTTTGTTTTTTTTTTTGTTTTCTATTCAATGACCGTCCCCGAATTCCAAGAAAATTTTCTATTCGAATGAACAATGGGAGGGTTCGTACCAAGGAACGATTATCACCGAAGGTTTACGATTATAACCCGAAGTTCTCAGTAGAAGACGAGATCTCGTACGAGCTGGATCGTTTCGTTTTTGCGTGCTGTTCCTACTGTTGCTGCTTCTACTCCCTCTTTAATTCTAATTATTTCTAATCGTTCTATCTAATATATCATTTAATTAGGGAACGATATATTCGTCTATTTTATTTCTCGTGCGTAAACGTTTGACGATAACGTAGTAAAATACGAATGGCGTACCAACGTAACATCAACGATGTTACAAATGTAATGGTTCGATCTTTTTTAATCCCGCGGAATATATATATATGTATATTATTTTCTCTCTCTCTCTCTCTCTCTCTCGTTGATTTTAGTTTCTACGACAAATTTTCTAATACGATATACAGATCGTAGATCGTATTAATCGATCCAACAACGCAATAGTGTTCCCTATGGAAGAGGATAATACGTGTTACGAGTTTTGGATATTTCATCTCTTGGATAAACCCTTGATCCCCATAACTTCGATATTATCTAATCCCTATCATTTCTAATGAAAATAGGAACGAGATATATTAATCCGTCTTCGTCGGACAACGTAAAAGCGTCCCGTTAAAATTTCGACGAATACGAACGAATTGCGTACGTTGTATAAACAACGTTTAAGTCCTCTACGTAAAGAAAGGTCGACCTTCTCTACTCACCCCTCACCCTCCCACCCACCTCGTCACCAGAAGGAATTGCGTTTCCTCGTCTACAACCGACAATTTTCGTGATAGGATAAACAAAAATATGGTTAAATACATAGGTCGTACGAAGGTGTCTCTTACGTATATATTACTTTAACATAAGTTTCAGTCGTAGATGAAAATATCGTACGAAACACAACGAGTGTCTCGTGTTTGTCCGTGCGCGTTCGTTTCTTTCGCGATTAGTTCTTAAAAGATGTATCCGTCGATTGGTCAAATAGAATCTAACCTCGAAATCGAGAAAATCATTCTTCGCCGCTACGTCCATTTTATACAACATTATTTCTCTATCATCTCTCTTCGTCTTACCAGCAGTATTCGTTTTATTTGGTAACACACTACGAAATATTTTACGGGTATGTATTAAACGTTATATAAAAACGGTACGTAATCGTCGAGGTCGATCTTCGTCCGTGGAATATATATAAAAAAAAAATATATATATATATATATATATATATATATATATATATATTTATTACTCTGGTTAGACGAAAATTTTCTAATGGTATAGGGACGACCGGTATTATTATACGTCGTTTCGTTAGGATACATAAAAGAGTTACATATACCGGCACGTTCCAGTACAAGATGAGAAT
>OU426875.1:3042650-3047650 GCA_911387685.1 Dolichovespula media | reverse complement strand
TTAATATAAAGTAATACGATATATATATATATATATATATATATATATATATATTTATTTATTTATTTATAATAAACGTTCGATATATAACAATCGTTGGATTCGTTCGAATTTGACGAAGCAAAGGAAATAAATATTTATTAGGGTGTCCCATTAAGTTTCTTCCGTATAGCGTCGTGTATATTCGCCTTCGCATCGAAAAAGAGTAAGAAACTTATGGGGCACCCTAATGAATGAATAAATAAATAAATAAATAAATAAATAATTGAATGAAAGGAAGGAAGAGAGGAATACAAGAGAAACATTTCCATCGTATACACATATATATATATATATATATATTTTCTTTTTATTTATTTATTTTTATTTACGAAGAAGTAAAGTCCGGATGAAGAAAGATAGTAAACTTGACATAAACGATATCATATTTCGACACCAATACGACGACAACGACGACGACGAGAACAACAACAACAACAACAACAACAACAACAACAACAACAACAACAACAAGTGGTCGATATTTAAATTATGATTGTAAATAGTTAACGGGTTAATTAAATCGGGTTAATAGCAGAAGTTTGATATCGAGGCCTATAGACCGAAATTACGTCAGAATATATTACAAATCTCTTTCTCTCTCTCTCTCTCTCTCTCTCTCACTCTCACTCTCACGCTCTCTCTATGTCGAGAATAACGTGTCTATGTATATACATGTATATATATATATATATATATATTTGTGTATGTGTATTTACACGCGCGCGCGCGTGTATAGATATATACGTGGAGATGAGAAGAACGGAGATGGTGATACGGAAAAAGAGAGAGATAGAGATAGACAGAGAGAGACAGCCAGAGGGAGAGACAGAGAGAGAGAGAGAACGAGTATATGTACGTATATGTACGTGGAAGATAGAGAGACGGAGACAGAGACAGAGAGAGAGAGAGAGGTAGAGAGAGAGGTAGAGAGAGAGAGAGAGAGGGAGAGAGTGAATGCGAGGGTGTGCAGTTGCAGTTGCTGACCTGGGTTAACGGCCTGCCACGAGACACAATGCAACATTGTTTCATCCGGCGAAGTGTGTTCCGCCGTCGTGGCTTTACGTTTATTGCACTCTCCCTCTCCTTCTCTCTCTCTCTCTCTCTCTCTCTCTCTCTGTTCACTTGGTGAAACAGGTCCCTCTCACTCTATCTCTCTCTCTCTCTCTTTTTCTGTCTCTCTTCAGTCCAGATTTCAGTTGATTCTATCTCTCTCTCTCTCTCTCTCTCTTTCGTCCCTTTTCCATCTCTTTCTCTCCTTCAATCATTCCTTTTTCTTTCCTCGTATATATATCTCTCTCTCTCTCTCTCTCTCTCTCTCTTTCTCTCTCTCTCTTTTTATCTTCGGCATGTGCACAGCGTCGAATCCCTTGTTTAAACAGGTTTTCGCGCCGCGCTTTACGTCGACGACGTAAGAAAGAAAAAGAGGGAAAGAAATAATGGTGGTCTTTTTTCGGGAGGGGTAGAGTGGGGATGTGGGTTGGTGTTTTGAGCGCGACGCGGGGGTTGGGATATCGGGTGACTGCAAAGGACCGGAGGAGGAGGAGGAAGGGGTGGGTGGGTGGGTGGGTGGGAGGTGGTGGGCCAATAATGGCGGGCAAAAGGTGGGCGCCAAGGTGGACCAATGTGACGCTGGTGGGGAGGGATTACACGAGGTACAACCACGTGTGTATGTGTGTGTATGTGTGTGTGTGTTTGTGTGTGTTTGTGTACGTTCCTCGATCCTCTTCCTCTTCCCTCTTTTCTTTCTTTCTCTTTCGGTTTTTTTTTTTTTTTTTATAAATGTATTCGTTGCTGTCTCTTTTTTCAACTAACGCGTTCTAACTTCCTTTTCGTTCGGGGGAAAGATTTTCTATCACTCTCTCTCTCTCTCTCTCTCTCTCTCTCTCTCTCTCTCTCTCTCTCTCTCTCTCTCTCTTGCTTACTCAAACCATCTGCGGAAGGATCCACGAAGAAGCGTAGTGGTAGAAAAATCAGAGCAGGTTGCACCGGTATCCTTATTCGCGAATGCTATCTCTGTCTCTCTCTCTCTCTCTCTCTCTCTCTCTCTCTTTCCTTATCTTTTTCTCTCTCTCTCTCTCTCTTTCTTTCTGGTCGAAGCGTCGTCGTCCTGGTAAAACGAGTTTTAAAGTGCCGGTTTTATTGTCGAGCTTACATACCGACAGCTCTCCTTAAACGGCTGAACGAACCCGAACGAACGATCACGAAGGAACAACGATCCTGACCGTAGTAGATCCTTTAAAGATTCTTACTTCGATCCTCATCGTCATAATCATCGTCATCGTAATCGTCATCGTCATTATCAGCGAGCGTTTATTTTCAACGACAACAACACGACAACGACAACTACAGCGACAAAGAGTGTGGAATAAAATGCATTCCTACATTCATTCCGATATTCATTGAATTTCGAACTTAAAGAAAGTGAGATTTATCTCTAACTCTCTATCTTTCTCTCTCTCTCTCTCTCTCTCGCTCTCTCTACAAGTGTGTGTGTGTGTGTGTGTGTGTGTGTGTGTGAGAGTGAGTCAACGCCCACAATACGCGCAACCCACACTACTGGGGGAAATTAACCTCCCTATCGTTTGAATGAGAAAGACAAGGATGGATAGATGGATAGATACATAGAATGAGAGAGAGAGAGAGAGAGAGAGAGAGAGAGAGAGAGAGAGAGAGAGAGAGAGACAATGGATCCTAAACTTATGCATTGGGATTGTTGTACCGTGTTACGACTATAAGCAAGCAGACTATCCCGCACGTTTCTTAAGGTGTTAACGTAAGAGATACACGTGTGCCTTATTTCTACGTACCGGGTGTCTCGAAAGCCAAGATACGATTAACTTTATTTCTTTCTTTCTTTCCTTTTTTTTTTTTTTTTTTTTTTTTTTTTTCGTTTAAATTCCGTAAAGACAAAAACAAAAACGGGAAGGGAGTAATTAAAATTCAAACGGGAAACTTTCAACGATCGTTGCTTCATAATTGTTTCATCATTCGTTGGCGTATATATATATATATATATATATATATATATATATAAAGAAATCAAAAAAAAAAAAGAGAAAAACAAAAGAGTTGGGGAAAAACAAACATCGTGAACAAGGGCCGCTGGTTCTCTCTCTCTCTCTCTCTCTCTCTATCTCTCTGTCTATCTCTTATTATTTCTTTCTTTTATTTATTTCTCTTTCTACTTTCTGCGGAATATGGAGGAGGTGTAAGGTCGAAGGTGCATCGACTTTAGGAGTCGTGAGACGACATCGACTTAATCGAATGCAAATAGGCGCGCAGTATAAGTTCGTTGCTCTTGTGTACATATATACCTATCTCGCTCATTCTTTGTTGGTCCCTTGTGTCGTTTCATTCACAGAACTATCAGCTTTCGCTATAACCATCCTCCTACGTTATTCACTCTCTCTCTCTCTCTCTCTCTCTCTCTCTCTCTCTCTCTCTCTCTTTCTTATTACACTCTCACCTTCTAGGTTCGTAATCCCACACGTTTGTTAAAAACAATTCGATATAAACCGTCTCTAAAACGATTATTTCCTCGATTACGACATAGGGACAAAACACTCAATGACTCCGTTCATCCTCCTTCAATAATTTTCCTTTTTTTCCTACTCGAGAGAAGAAGCAAGAAAAGAAAAAAAAAAAATAAAAAAAATAAGGAAAGGACAAAAATTAAATAATAGAAACGTCGTTCGAGGTAGCCGATAATCGGGTTGGATTGGAACCTAATCGAGCGTATGAGAGCTACACACACACACACACACACACACACATATATATATATATATTTGTGTAAAAAGAGGGAATGATATGTAGAGTGCGGTGAAAAGAGGGGTTTTTTTCTGTTTATCTAATATTCAGAGGGAATAGCTTGATAAAGGTAAGCGGGATGGTTGGTTGATTTGGTTGGTTGGTTAGTTGGTTGGTTGGTTGGATGGTATTGGTCATGCGGAATGGGATAAAGGACGAGGGATTGGTTTGGTCCCCTGGTCCTTTGGGAGTCATTGATAAAAGCCCAAGGACTTTTTGGTACACACACACACACACACACAGAGAGATAGAGAGAGAGAGACACACACACGGACACCGGTTTTCATATACCACCCTAATGTTTCTGCGCTTGAGAATCGGCGGTCCTTGAAATACAATTTTTTATTATTAAAAATAAAAAATAAAGAAAATAATGAAAAGGAAGGAGGGATTCCTCTTCCCGCATCACCGGAGTTCCTCCTAATAGATTTTAGATTGCGCGCAAGCACACGTATATACATGTGTTACGTGAGTGTGTATGCGTTTGGGACCACACAAGTAGACCCCAAAAAGGACCGAATAGCAAAACACACGTTGAGCGTGTATACTCCTCGTCGAGTTTCGCTTCGTGGAGAAACGAGAAACGATCTTAACAAAAAAAAAGAAAGAAATAAAGAGAAAAGAAAAGAAAACCCTTCTCCCTTCCACCTCCGACACTTGAAAAGGGCTTCTTGACTACCACCGTGCAACTCCGTCCGTGTCTGTTTATATTTTCCTTTAGGAAAACCCCATAGCAATGGTAGATAACTCGTTGCAAATTGAAATGAAAGTTTGGTCGTGTTGGATAGGTGCGAGGGAGGTGTTGGTAGGGAGGGTGGGAGGGCCGTTTGGGACTTATTACAGTTTTAATAGTAAATCGTTTTCAATTTTTCCTTTTCTTCATTCTTCCTTTCGTTTCGTTTCGTTACCATTACAAGAAAAGCCATTATTTACGTAGCGCAGCGTTTTGTTTATTTGCCGGTAGTTACCCATTTTTGGGGACTTTTAAAAGGATGAAACTCGAATGAGAATGACAAATGGGCCTTACGGTAAACAAGACGAAACAAAACAGGGGAAACGGGGAGGGAAGGGGGGAGGGAAGGGAAAAAATAAAGGAATCTTTCGTCCCTTATCGGAATTCACGTTTACGAGAGGGGGGTTGGATGGAG
>OU426875.1:3030150-3037650 GCA_911387685.1 Dolichovespula media | reverse complement strand
AGATTAAACGTGTGTGAGTTTATAAGCTCGTGTGTTAGCGCTTATACTCACACGTATTCTCTTTTTCTATATATATATATATATATATATATATATATATATATATGTATATATATATATATATATATATCTCTTTCTTTCTTTTTTTCTATCTCTCTTTCTCTCTCTCATATACACACACACATACATACACTCACTCATACAAACTCTTCCCCTTCCTATATATCCGACAGTCAGAGAGTGGACTCGCTACGATCTGTGGTACTAATACGAAACGGTGCCTCTCATCCCGAGGCTATCGTGCGTTGCCACGGATTATACCGGGTGTGTATTTAAAAAAAAAATTTATATATGTATATATATATATATATATATGTATATATGTATATATGTATATATGTGTATATGTGTATACGCGCATGCATGCATGTACATATTTTCCTTGCGTTTTCATTTTTTTTTCGTTTTACGGCCTTTTTTCTTTTTTTTTTTCTTCTTCTTCGTTTTCCTTCTCTCTTCTCTTTCGTTTTATTTCTATCTCATAATTTTTATTCGCACTCTTTCCTTTTCCCCCATTTTTTTTTTTTTTTTTTTTTACGAATCGATTCAAGAAAGAAAATAAGAAAAATAAATAAATAAGTAAATAGATAGATAGATGGATAGATAGATAGATAGATGGATAGATAAAAAGGTATAAAGAAAAAATATGGCGAGGTGGCTGTTTCGATGGTACGTGTAAAATACATACGTACGTAGATGGATAGATATGGATGGATACGTATGTGATTCAGGGAAGATTAATTAATTAATTAATTAATTTCATTCCATTTCATTTCATTTCGTTTCATTTCGTTTCATTTCGTTTCGTTTCGTTTCGTTTCATTGGTATAACAAGAAAATCGTTTAATCGATTCTTCGTATAATATCTATCGTAATATTTAAAATAGTGTATTAATATGATTGAAATATATATATATATATATATATATATATATATATATATATATATATATATATAATCCCACGTATATTTCTTATGCAATGTACAATCACGTATATTTTATATGCAACGCACAACAACGTATATTTCATATACAATACGTATTATATACGTACATACACACACACACACACACACACACACACACACACACACACACACGTATATATATATATATATATATATATATATATATATATATATATATATAATATTTTTGAAGCTTCGAACCCGGTATTAGTTTCAAGATACGTTTCCATCATTATCAAGAAAGTTCCTGTTGCTGAGAAGCGCAACAGCGTCAACCTCTTCATTTTACACGTAGGACTAGTAAAGAGAGAAAGATAAAGAAAAAGGAAAAAAAGAGAAAAATAAAGAGAAAGAGAGAGAGAGAGAGAGAGAGAGAGAGAGAGAGTCCTAGGCATCAAGCAGCAAGCATCAAGCAAGCAGCAGCAGCAGCAGCAGCAGCAACAGCAGCAGCTTGCAGGTTTTTCTACCTGAACACTTAATACTGGGTGACTCAACTGAAAACGGCCTTATTCGTATTTCTAAAACGAAGGTCGTCCTCGTCTATAAGGGAGACAGAGACTGAAAGAGAGAAAGAGAAAGAGAGAGAGAGAAGGAGAGAGAGAAGGAGAGAGAGAGAGAGAGAGAGAGAGAGAGAATGAAAGAGAGTGGGGGAAGGAACGAAGCTTCCATCGAACGGGACACTGGCAGGATAAACCGACCCTCTCTCAGTCATCGCCACCCCTCTCGAATATCTCTACCCCCCTCAACCCCCTCCACCTCCATCTATCCATCCATCCATCCGTTCGTCCATCCCTCTCTCTCTTTCTCTTTCTCTCTCTCTCTCTCTCTCTCTCTCTCTCTTTCTCATTCTAAAACCCTCCTCACCCCGACACGTACGCACTACGAAAGGGACCCCTACAATTCGGTTTCCATTCCAGTCTTCTTCGTGCCCTGCTATGGGATAGATAGGAGAGGGACCGTGTTTCTAACGGGGTATCCCATGAAACGTGAAATATTTTCATAAACGACACCATTTTTATATATACATACATATATATATATATATATATATATATGTATATGTATGTATATTGTATAGATATTTGTGCGTGTGCGCGGGTGCGTGTCCTGTGTGTTTATATATATTTTTATACGTACATATACATACATACGTATATATATATATATATATATATATATATATATATATATATATATATATAGATGTGTGTGCGTGTGTATGTGTGTATGTATATATATATATATATATATATATATATATATATATATTTATGCGATTGAATAATATCGTGTCGTGAAAAACTGGACTTTTTCTTTTTATTTTATTTATTTTTTTTTCCTTTTCACGCGTGTTCATGCGTCTCTCTGTTTCTCTGTGTTTATCTCTCTATCTCTTTCTTTCTTCTACGTGCGTGGGTTCGTACGCGCGTGTCTCATACGTCTGCTACGTTGTGCATGTGCGTGAGTGAGTGAGTGAGTGAGTGAGTGAGAGTACGTACGTGCTTGCTTGCTTGTTTGCGTGCTCGCGCGCGCGTCGCGTGTTTTCCCCATAAAGGAAAAAATTTTCCCCGTAAGAAAATATCGTCGAAGATCTCACAGAGAGCAATCTCTTCTATTCGGTACGAGCGTAGTACGTGGGTGCGCTAACGTGTACAAAATTTGTTTGTTTGTTTGTTTGTTTGTTTGTTTATTCGTTCGTTCGTTTCTTTCACGTGGATACGTTTTTCGATAATTATTTTTTGATTTTTTATTCTTCGGTTTTTATGGGATACTCTCTCGTCAGGTTACCTCGAGTGAAATCGTAATCGTTGGAACTTCGAGAAACATTTCGTTCGTAATATTTTCCTATTTCTGTGTTGGTCTTGAAAAGATAGAAAGACGAAAGTAAAAGAGGGAAAAAAGCGAACAGAAGAAAGGAAGAAACGTGGAAAGCAAATATTCCTTTGGAACGGGTTTAGGGGTGGAAGGAAGAGGAGAGGTATTACAAGGGGAAGAAATATTCGTGGAACGGGGTAAAAGACAAGGATCGTGGCATGGTATTACTACAGTAAGTCCCTTCGATCAATTTCAAATCGATTAATTATTCGATTAATTATTCGATTATTTATATCTCGCGTAGAAGACGATGGGTGAGATGAGATGGGTGGGATGAGTGTGGGTGGTTGGGTGAGTGATTATAGTGTTACGATCGTTAACTATTATTATTATTATTATTATTATTATTATTATTATTATTATTATTATTATTATTATTATTATTATTATTATAGTTATCCTTGTCGTTATTATCGTCTCGTCTCTTTTTTTTTTTTTTTTTTTTTTCCATATATTCGATCATTACCATAAGCTTATAATCACCCATTAACCTCCCCAACTCACCCACAACGCCACCCCCTTTAAGATCACCCATCTTAAAAAGCGAGGGTTGTAATAATCGATCGTAAAGTTTCATTCCTACGATATTCGTTCTTATTCTTCATCTTTTTTTTTTTTTTATTTTTTTTCTTTCATTGTATTTTTCTCTCTTTTTTTTTTTTTCCCCTAAAAAATGAAGAAGAAGGCGAACGAAAGAGACAGATACAGAGAGGGGGAGAAAGAGAGAGAGAGAGAGAGAGAGAGAGAGAGAGAGAGAGAGAGAGAGAGAGAGAAATAAAAATTTATCCTGTCAAAAAAAGTGAGATAGACATCTCGGTATTAACCCTCTCTCGAATCCCATGAGCGGTAATCTGCGATCTTTGAGGGTCTTGACCTCTCTCTCTCTCTCTTTCTCTCTCTCTCTCTCTCTCTCTCTCTCTCTATCTCGCGCGCACCGTCTTTCACTCTCTTTCTCTCTCTCACATGTAATACGGAATTCGAAACACGTAGAGACCGAAGATAAAAGAAGTAAAGGATCCTCCTTGACGATTCCCCTCCCTCCCTCCCTCCCTCTCCACCCACTGTACACCCCCCACCCCCCAACCTCTTGCACAGATCCTCCCACTCTTTCTACTTTCTTTTTTTTTTCTCTCTCTCTCTCTCTTTCTTTCTTTCTTTCTTTCTTTCTTTCTTCCTTTTTTTTCCTCCCCCTCTTTTTATTTTTTACGTCACGTATCTAGTCTTTCGAAAATTGTCTTACGTGTCCTTTCCTTCCTTCCTTCCTTCCTTCCTTCCTTCCTTCCTTTTTTATTTTCTTTTCTTTTTTTTTTTTCTTTCCTTTTTCTTCTTCTTATTCTTCTCGTGAGTTTAGTATCTCTCTCTCTCTCTCTCTATATATATATATATATATATATATATTCGTTCGTGGTTATGGTTATGTTAAATTTTTCGAGAAGTATATTTAATATAATCGTTTGATAAATCATCACGTATATCTGGTCTTTTGAAAAATTTACTTCAAACCGTCCCTTCTTTTTATTTCTTCTTCCTTTTTATAGGCCTAGTCCATCTCTCTCTCTCTCTCTCTCTCTCTCTCTCTCTCTCTCTCTCTCTCTCTCTCTCTCTTCTCAAAAGAATTATAATTAATTTAATTCGTTACTTTATCAGGTAGTATACGAACGGTCATTCGCAAATATTCTTTGCTGTGTCCCTTATATATAAATATATATATATATATATATATATATATATATATATATATATATATATTTTTTTTTATTCTTTCCTTCTTCTTTTTCTGGCAAACCAATATATCTCACACACACACACACGCGCGCGCGCGGTTATGGTTATCGTTAAATTCTCAAAGAATTTTTCTTAATCTACTCGTTTGATAATTATCATGTACATGCTACATTGGGTATTTTACCGTATGAGAAGGAAAAAAAAAAAAAACGAAAAAGTGAGAGAGAGAGAGAGAGAGAAAAATTGTGAGGTTGGTGTCTCTCTCTCTCTCTCTCTCTCTCTCTCTCTCTCTCTCTCTCTCTATTTCTCATGGTGTGTATGGTCATATCGTTTATTTACGAAGACATTAACGCCAAGCGGAAATAGGAGAAGCGACGGGAGCGGCTTTGGCCTGAGAGTAAGCGAGTGAGCGAGTATGCGAGCGAGGGTGGGATGGGGGTATGATAGGAAGGTTCGTGAGGGGGAGGGAGGGACGATAGGGGAGGGGAGGGGAGGGGAGGGGAGGCCGAGGTGGTGGCTATCGTCGTCGTCGTCGTAAGTGGTTGGCTAACGACCCGGCCGATATATGCACATTCGTTAAAAGGTCCATCCTCGTATGTATCCTTCGTCCTTTTCTATCCTTCCTCCTCTTCTTCTTCTTGTTCTTCTTCATCATCATCATCATCATCATCATCATCATCATCATCATTTTGCTTGCTCGCTCGGTTGCATGCATGCATCCATGCATGCATGCATGTATGCTTGCAACGTGCGTTCCATTTAATTGCGAACCGGCCTGTGAATTCTCATCCCCCCCCCCCGCCCCTCTTTCTCTCTCTCTCTTTCTATCTATCTATATCTATCTCTGTCTCTGTCTCTGTCTCTGTCTCTGTCTCCGTTCGTATCGTTAGAGTTGAAAGTCAGGCTTTTCACTATAGGTAAAGGTATCTTAGAATCCAGTGGCACCGGTCCGCACTCTGTTATGGGGTTTTATAACCATACCTTTTCTTTCTCTTACTCTTACTCTTACTACTCTCTCGCTCTCTCTCTCTCTCTCTCTCTCTCTCTCTCTCTCTCTCTCTCTCTCTCTCTCTCTGTTTCTCTCCTCGTGCGGCTTCTCACGCGACTTTGTAATTTTATGGATGACATTTTTTCTTTCCTTTTTGGTTGGTTGATCGGTTGGTTCGTTCGTTCGTTCGTTCGTTCGTACGTTGGTTGGTTGGTTGGTTGGTTATTCGTCCCCCATGTGTTTTTTTTTTTTTTTTATTAATTAATTTATTTTTTGGTTGTCTCTCGTGACTTTCCCCCTGGCCCCGCACGACGTTAATGAAATTTTGCTCCCAATAATAATAATAATTATTATTATTAATTAATAATAATAATTATTATTATTAATATAATAAATACACATATATAAATACACATAAATTGTGTTTTGAATCGATGAAAAAATAAATAAACGGACGAGTGAATAAATGAAAGACACGACGATTCGGAAATCAAAATTTGCGACTTGGTATCGTTCGCCGTAAGTGCGATGATTTTATTGGGGTTGATATTTCGAAAGGAGATGAAAGAAAATGGGGGGAGAGAAAGAGAAATTAAAGAGAGATAAAAAAGAGAAAGAGAGATATGTAAAATCGTAATAGCCCCATTCATAGGATTATATATATACATATTTCTTTCCCTTGGTCCCTTAAGGGCTCAACTCGAGACAGTACCGAGTGTTCAATCTCTCTCTCTCTCTCTCTCTCTCTCTCTCTCTCTCTCTCTCTATCTCTTTTTCTCTCTCTCTATCTCTTTCTCTCTCGTTCGATCAGTTGTATGCATAATGAAATACATATTTTCAAACGCCTCTTCCCTTATCGTTATAGTTAACAGGGGTGGTAGTTATCCCTTTTCTGTCCTCGTATTTAAAGAGATATTAACATAAGAGACAGATTTTCAAGTTTTACCCCATCTCAATATTTCTTCTCAAGAGTGAAAAAGAGTGAGTAAGATATATATATATATATATATATATATATATATATATATATATATGTGTATAAAGGAGAGTGTACCATTATTAAATAAGTAAATACAATAGCACTCGAATTATATAATCTTTCATATTAATCGCGATTAAAAATCAATATAAACGACGCCGTAGACCATTACACGTAGACAGAGGGTACACACACACACGCACGCGCGCGCACACAAACACCTACACACACCTCTACGTACGAAGAAATATGAAAGTGTTTTTTTTTTTCTTTTTTATTTTCTTTTAATCTCTCATCGATATTCATTAGCAATTGTACGAAGATGTTGGTTATATTTCATCTTTATTATTCGATACCACCACCACCACCACCACCACCACCACCACCACCACCACCAACCCTTTCCGTCCATCCGTTCCACCCCCCCTCCAACGTCCCACTTTATTCACATAAATACGCAAAAGCCTCGTAAACTTGGTTATTACCATAATTCCAATGAGAGCCAATTTTACGAACGATCCCTTCTTTTAACCTTCGAAAATTATTTTCACGAGCTTATTTGTTTTCTCTTTTCGATTTTTTTTTTTTTTCTTTCTTTCTTCTACGAGAAATAATCGTAAGCCTTTCGTCGTAGATCTTTTCAAAAAGGAGAAAGGAAAGAAGGAAAGAAAGTAAGATTACAAATCCGTGTAAAACGAAATTTCGGATTACATCGGTCAATCGGATTTCTGATTTCCTTAGGGGCGTCTTCGAGGGAATAACTATAGTTGTCCTCCTATCGTCGACCTTTTTTGTTGCCATCCCTAATTTTCTTTCTTTCTTCCTTTTCTTCTTCGACAGCCCTTCAAACCCTTCCCCTCCCGTTCACCTGCCACCCACCCCCCAGCCCACTTCACTTTCTCT
>OU426875.1:3025150-3027650 GCA_911387685.1 Dolichovespula media | reverse complement strand
TATACATACACATATATATATATATATATATATATATATATATATATATATATACGTACGTACATGCATATATACGTACATAGAGATATATACGGTAAATACATAGACGGACACTTATTTATTGTCCTTCTCTTCAAATTCACATTAATAATCTCTCTCTATCTCTCTTTCTGTCTATCTATCTATCTATCTATCTATCTATCTATCTATCTATCTATCTATCTATCTATCTATCTATCTATCTCTCACTCTCTCTCTTTGCCGAATTTTTTTTTTAAACAAATTTGCTCTAACAGAGAACGTTTGAAAATTAATATCCTTGATGCTCTAACAACGCGACCATAGGGGAGAGATTAAATTTTTACGGTGTAAGTGATACCAAACCCGAACGACCATCGTTAACTTTCTCTTTCTCCCTATGCCGTAGGAGGAAGCGCGCGTTGTATATTTGCCGGGAGGAAGCGAAAAAGAAAAGAGAAAAAAAAAAAAAAAAACAGAAAACGAAACAAAATAAAGAACGAGAGAAGGAAAAAAAGAAAACAAAAAATAAAATCCAAAAAGAAATACCTGTCAATCGCGTACGTCCCAACGAAGATCGGGAGGGTTAAAGTCCGAGGATTAAGTTTCTCTCTCGTTGTACCGTTATACGGGGTGTTCACGAAGTATCGTCTATTTTCTGGAAACGTAAACAAAAAGGGAAAGGAAAAGGAAAAGGAAGAAATTGTTGTTCGAAGGACGTAAATAATATATAAAAGGAGAGGAAAGAGTTGAGAGAGACATTCCGATCTCGCGGGAATAGTTATATTCTTTTTTTTTTTTTTTTTTTTTTTTTTTTGACGTGTCAAGTTTCTAATACTACACGTATTTAATGATGATGAATTTTCTATGATCTATTTCTAAACGTTACGCGGCATATGGAAATATCACGTTCGAGGAAATATCGTTGGTCCATCGTCTCGGATACAACGACCCAATTGTTATTTGGTTTAACTCTTACATTTTACAAGTAGTTTGATGACGATCGATCGGGCGTTTTTAATTATTTGCGTCCCATCGAATCGGCTGCGGATTCGACGAGAAAAAGAGACGGGCTCTTAGGATTCGAGACTTAAAAAGAAAATAAATAAATAAATAAATAAATAAAAAAAACAGAACGATAAACAAATGCAAAATCTTAATTAGGAGATATGTGATCGATGGGTGCGCAGTAGTAGTGTAATACGGGTATTATTCGGTACGTTTCTCGGGGGAAATAAATACGCCTACTTCGGACACACCCCGTACGTACACACACATACATACATACATACATACATACATACATATATGTATATATATATATATATATATGTATGTATGTATGTATACAGATAAGTTTTTCTCCCTTTCAGATCGCCTTAGGGCGCTGTATATACGAAAGGGAAACGATCGTTTTGTTCGAAAATAAATTGTATTATATACTTTTTTCTCTCCCCTTCTTTTTTTTTCTTTTTTTTTTTTGGATGCGATACGGGTTCGTTAAATTCTTTTTTATATTTTTGCACGAGGTCTCACTTCTTTCTTTTTTATTTAATACACACACACAGACATGTACACGCATATATATATATATATAT
This sequence comes from Dolichovespula media, assembly GCA_911387685.1. Lineage (NCBI taxonomy): Eukaryota > Metazoa > Arthropoda > Insecta > Hymenoptera > Vespidae > Dolichovespula > Dolichovespula media. The sequence continues at coordinate 3,026,034 of OU426875.1, read as the reverse complement.
ATATATATATATGTATATGTATATGTACGTTTAAATATATACCTGTCACAGATTTTTCTCTCCCATATTAGAATTTGAATAGGTTTAACGTCATTTAACAGATCAATTTGGAGTAATCGTAAATTGATAAGAGAAAGAGTAGCATTTAATTTTCGAGTGATAATCCGACTGGAATAAGACAATGATATATATATATATATATATATATATATATATATATATATGTATAGATAAATATAGATAAATGGATTGGACGGATGATATAGTGGTTCGGTTTCACTCAAGCAGACATAATTAATTGCCATCTCGTCGATCGGTTACAGGCGTATATCATCGAAACGAACCTCTCTCTATATATATATACCGGCTAGCCATATATTAGATTAATAAGCAAAATGTGCTTGGCTATGTTAAAACCGCCAACACCATACATCCTTATATTATAGCCTTTCATTAGATCAAATACTATTCTATATATAGACGTATATATCTGTATCGATAATCGATACTTTATGTATAATCATTGACATGCATCAATTCCTATACATATGTATGTATATATGTATGTATGTATATTTCGAGAAAGATCGTTTAAGGGTGGGCATATTTTTGACATTGTTACATCAATGATTTCGTATTTTCAATTAACAAGAATCTACATCAAGTGTATGTAGTGTGAAATTGAAACAAAAAAAAATAAAAAACAGAAAAAAAAAATTTGAAGGATAAGGGTCATTTTTGATTTTCATACACGACCGAGAGTATTTTCTCTCTCTCTCTCTCTCTCTCTCTCTCTCTCTCTCTCCTTTTTTCTTTTCTCAAATGAAATAAAGAAAACCTAGTTTTAACATACTTTTTATTTTGCACGATCGTTTGAACTCATT
>OU426875.1:3007650-3020150 GCA_911387685.1 Dolichovespula media | reverse complement strand
CATGAAAGAAAGGAAATATCGATGAAAAACCATAAGTTTACGTTCCACTGTAATTTTAATAATACACCACTTTAAACGCTGTACTATTACATTCGCTATCTCTCTTTTTTGCGTTTTTCTTTTCTCAGACATAAAAAAAAAAGGAGAGAGAGAGAGAGAGAGAGAGAGAGAGAGAAGTAATATCCACGAGTGGTGGTGGTATCACATTCCGCGCGGTCCGTTGTGTCGATCGCAAAATTTCTTTTTTTCGTTCCTTTTCATTTTTGCGTTTTTTCTTTACTTCCCTCGAAAGTGCAATTAAAAATAAAAGAGAGAAAGAGAGAGAGAGAGAGAGAGAAGAAACCGTAAGAGCATTTGATAAATAAATAGGTATGGGAAAAGTGTTTGAAAGATAGAGCGAGAGAGGGAGAGGGATAGAGATAGAGATAGATAGAAGAGAGTGAAGAGAGAGAGAGAGAGAGAGAGAGAGAGAGGAAGAGGAAGAAGGCTAGGATGAGAGATCTGGTAGGAGAGAAAATACATGGATCGGTTTTTGGTGGGGATGAAAAAGGGCGTGGGGATGAGAAAGGCAGTGGGCAATGGCGCGGGATGGGTGAGGGATGGAAGGTGGAAGAGGAGGAGGAGGAGGTGGAGGAGGTGGAGGAGGAGGAGGACGCGGGAAATTGGTAGAGTGAGTGCAACAATAGAGAGGATCGTACAAAGCTGGTGGGAAAGAGAGAAAGAGAGAGAGAGAGAGAGTAGTGGTACCATAAAGAGTGAAGGAGAGAGACATCGGGGAATGTGTGTGAGATGGAGAGAGATGGAGATAGAGAGAGAGAGAGAGAGAGTGAGTGAGTGAGTGAGTGAGAGAGATAGAAATGAGGGAACGAGGGTGTTCTTCGTCTGTCTGTCTGTCTCTCTGTGTTGTCTGTTCTGTCTCCGTGTATGTTTGTGTGCGTGCGTGCGTGCGTGCGTCTGTGTGGTGTGTGTATTTACGTACTTCTATTTATGTGTACCCCATGTGTAAGAAAGAGAAAGAGATGGTGCTAGGAGAGAGTGTATTGAAGTGAGTAAAGTGTATACACTCTAGCTGTACCTAGTAAGAGGGGAGGAAAAAGAGGTAGATCGAACGCGGATAGAAAGAGAGAGAGAGAGAGAGAGAGAGGGAGAGAGAGAGAGAGAGTGAGAGATGGGTAGCGTGTGTATGTGTGTGTGTGTGTTTGTTAGTGAAAGAGGAAAGAGAGAGGGCGTGAGAGAAGAGAGAGAAAGAAAGAGAGAAAGAGAGTGAGAGAGAGAGAGAGAGGGTCTCGTAGCTTCGGTGCATCACCGTACAGAGGAGCCACCTGCAAGGTTGGAACAATTTTTCTGAAAAAAAAAAAAAAAAAAAAAAAAAAGAAAAATTAAAATAAAATAAAATACAATAAAAGGGAGAAAGAAGAGAAAAATGTTGAAGCCGTTCGTTTTTTTCTTCTTTTCGAAACGAGGGGTGCGGAGAGGGACGGGGTATTTTTTCGTTCTTCTCTCTCTCTCTCTCTCTCTTTTTTTTTTTTTTTTTTAATAACGTTCTCGCGCCCTGTTTTTTTTTTTACACACACACACACACATACATATATATTGAAGAACGAAATGAGCGAGAAAAGAATTTAAAAGAGAAAAGAAAAGGGAAATACATGAAAAAGGAATTTCCGCTCGTTTTCTTTTCTTTCTCTTTCTTCTTTTTGAATAATTTGAATCTTTTGATTTCAACGATAATAATAAAAATAAAAATAATAATAATAATAATAATAATAGTATGGATATAATGACGTACGTAGAGCGTCGTCATTTATGGTAAATGCAATTTCTAATGAAAGTGATAGGATAGATAAATGGATAGATGGATGGACAGTAATGGAAAGAGAGACAGAGAGACAGAGAGACAGAGAGAGAGAGAGAGAGAGAGAGAGAGAGAGAGAGAAATGGATAGTCATTTGATAATTGCCCAGTTAGGTTTGTCAGGGTGAGAGGAGTAGAAGGGGAGGGCGGGGACGTCACGTTGGCCCATTTCAAATTCATCTCGTGTTTCGAACGAGGTTGATCGCGTTTCTTGACCTTTCGCACGTTCAGTGAATATCTCTCTCTCTCTCTCTCTCAATCTTTCTCTTTCATGTATGTATATATATATATATATATATATATATATATATATATATATATATATTTCACTCTTTTATATACTATTAAATTGAATAGATACTACGTGTACATATACACACATATATTTATATATTTATATAATTGTAATATTGATTAAATAATACGATTGTGAAAGTGTAAAAATAATACGTACACATTTACCAACATATTATTAGTATGCATGAAAATCAATCTATAAAATATATATATATATATATATATATACACACAATATATATGTGTGTGTGTGTGTGTGTGTGTGTACGATATAAATCTTTTTTTCGTCTAGTTCGAATTATAAAAATTAGAAGGACGTGTTTCGTCGAGGAAGGATAAAGAAAAAAAGAAAAAAAAAAAAAGAGAGAGAGAAAAGAAGATAGAAAAAACGAAGGAAAAAAAAAAGGGAAGCGAAGAAACAAAGAAGAAAAAAAGAACTGTCTAAATTAATTATCATTAAATTTCGGGGTCATCGAGGTTGAGGATTCTTCCGGTGCAGCTTTAATGAATGCTTTATCTATCTATCTCTCTCTCTCCCCCCCCTCCCTCTCTCTCTCTCTCTCTCTCTCACTTTTGTGCGCGCTGGCGCACTTTCCCCTCGCTGGCCGCGCGGTGAAGTGCGTCGTTGCGTAAACGCAATGTCGGAATCGTAATGTGGAAAGGTCAGTGTCTTTCTCTCACCGTGACGTCGTACTTGTGTATATACATGTGCATATATACATGTATATACACACACACATACATACATACATACATACATACATACATACATACATACATACATACATACATACATACATACATACATACATACATACATACATACATACATACATACATACATACATACATACATACATACATACATACATACATACATACATACATACATACATACGTGTGTGTGTGTGTGTGTGTGTGTGTACGTGTGTATGCGTCCTCGTGTGCGTGCGCTTGTAGTATTATATATGAGCTTGTGTAAGCGCGAGCGCAAAACATCGAGTAGCTGATGGTGATCTTAAAATATCTGAACCAGTCTGCTGAAGTGAGATGGAAGATCCTTCCCTCTCTCTCTCTCTCTCTCTCTCTTTTCTTCTCTCTCTCGCTCTCTCTCTTTTTATTATTATTATTATTATTATTATTATTATTATTATTATTATTATTATTATTATTACTATGGTTAGGATCGTGTTTTATGGTGATCGTCGATCGATGATTCGTTTTTAAAAGAATGTAGAAGAAGAAAAAAAAAATAATAATAATAATAATAATAAGAAGAAGAAAGAAGAGAGTTGGTCGTTGTGTTTTTTTACGCGTTCGTTATTTATTTAAAAAGAAAAAAGAAGAGGAAGGAGAGGATGAAAGGGGGAAAAATTGGGTAACAAAAATTGTATAAGAAATTTTGTCGATGGTACTTGGTCAGATATTTTGAATTTTTTCGTATATTGGAAAAAGATGGTTAGGTCAAAAGTAAATCGTTTTGCCAATTAGGATCGAGGATTTAAGTACGTCTCTCTCTCTCTCTCTCTCTCTCTCTCTCTTTGTCAATTTTTATTCCCTGTTCTTTCCGAGTAACGAAGAAAAAGGAAAAAAGGAAGAAAGATAGAAATAAAAATAAAAATGAACAGCAGGATATTGCCCGGAGGTTAGGAAACAACAACAACAACGACGACAACAACAACAACAGCAGCAGCAACACCAGCAGCAGTAGCATTAAGCGAAAGTGAGATAGATAGAGATAGATAGAGATAGATAGATAGATAGATAGAGAGAGAGAGAGAGAGAGAGAGAGAGAAAGTCATTGCAAGCCAATTGGAAATGTCTGGCCCTCCCCATAATAAGGTTATCCCAGTTGGTCTAATGGGATTACCCAGAGAACGTGATCGTGCAATTTCCTGTAAAGCCTTCCCCACCCTCCCCAATCCGCGCCCTAACGAGCAACCAAAAAGATATTTTCAATTCTTTCCCCCCCCCTCTACCTTTTAAAAGACGATTCAACCCGATTTCAAAAATGACAAGGGCAAGACCCCACCCCACCCCCCCCCAAAAAAAAAAGAGAAAAATAACCCGAAACGAAAAATCAAACGAAAAGGATGAAAACATCATCAACCCCTCCCATCTTTTTGATCCCTTACACACTTAACCATACACACGAATACACACACACACACAAAGAGAGAAAGAAGAAGGATATGTTTTTTCTATTTTATTAATTCGTTCGTTCGTTTGTTTGTTTTTTTTTTTGTTTTCGATATCAGCGGGGTTGCGGTTTCGTGCGGGGAGTGTAGCAGTAGCGGTACAAGTGACATAACCGAGCCAGGCTCACCGTGTAGTACAAGTAGCGACGAGGGTGTAGCAATAAGGGGAGCATCGGCTAGCCCATTACCAAGTTTGCCCAAGCTGGCGCCGTCCTCGCAATTGGGTACCAGGCCCCAGTGGCCCTGGACCCCGCCATTGGCGGCCACCGCTTGTTCGACATACAAGAGACTGAAAGGCGAGCCAGAGGCTGGAACGTTGCCTAGGTCCGGGGCAGCTGATCCAACATCCCGTGGATCCACGAAGGTTAACAGCAACAAGCCGGTCGCCGTCATACACCATAACGAATCCTCGTCCCAAGGGAAAATAACGGAATATTTTAAGACGCAGATTAAACCGCAACAACCGAAAGTGAGTTTTTCCCCCCATTAAAGTTTTACCAATTGAAATCAATATTTTCTCGCTACTTCGTCATATTATCATTATTATTGTTGTCGTTGTCGTTTTTTTTTTTTTTGTTCGTACGGTTTATATCGTTTTTAATTCGTTCACGATAGCTGAAGAAGACGTCGGAAACAATGTCGGTACTGGTTGCCAAAACGACCACGGAATTTCGTAGGCCACCGACCGTGCAAAGGAACAAAGGTGGCCTGGCCAAATACCTCGGTACCGTACCAACGAATCCTCGTACGAATACGGCCAATAACGATTGGGAGGTTAGAACAGTGAACATGTCGCCGCCGCCGCCTAATAAAAAGACACCAATCGTAATAGTGCCCAGGGCTAATGTTAAATTGGAGAAAAAATTAACGAAACCCCTGCCAAGTTTGCCTATATCGAACGACGTACTCAAAAACATACCACCCTGCAAGATATCCTCGCTCAGGTAAATATTCGCTTGATAAGGATAAAATGGGGAGGGGAGGGTGGGGAAGAAATTTGTATCTTATTTTGATTTTTTGTTTTTTCTTCTTCTTCAACGATTCGCGCCAACGATGAAAAATGAGATTTGTTTTTTTTTTTTTTTTTTTTTTTTTTTTTTCCCCCCTTCTTTCTATTCCGCAGGCTTACCACGGAGGCAAGCCCTAATCCAATGAAAACGTGTTCGCCGCCGTCGACGACCCCAACGACGGCGAGTAGTCCACCGTCGACGAACGTAGACTACAAGGGTTGCATCCTAACGTCTAAGGGTGGCCACGTAAACGAGAACAATAATATCACGAATGGTTGTAACAATTTGATCGTCGGCGCTTTACGCGCCACGCAGAACAATAGTCAGGATCCATTGTCTAGGAGGTTATCGCCGATAGAAATAGATGATTGTCAGACGAAGGTGGTGTCGTCCTCGTCTGTAACGGAGGACGTTGAGGAGGACGTAGAGGAGGAGGAAGAGGATTCGTCCTCTAGGAGCAGCGAATCGAAAACCTTGCTACATCATCATCATCATCATCATCATCATCATCATCATCATCCACTATCACCGATATTATCGGCACCTACGACGATACGTTTCCCTGCCAGGGCACCGGAAAAGGATAGGTCACAGACGACGACCGACAGTGGTATTTGTCGATGGGACAAGTGCGAAGCCAGTTTCGATTCAAGCACGAGTCTTCTTGAACACTTACAGGTATGCAGTGTTAACGGGATAATACCTCTTCGTACGATTATTCTTATTCGTTGAACAAAAAAAAATAAAATAATAAAATAAATAAATAAACACAATTTGTCGATTCCGCACGACACATACACATACATACATACATACATACATACATACATACATATATATATATATATATATATATATATATATGTATGTATGTTCTGATTATTTTTAACAGGTCGCTCATATCAATAGCCAAACCGGCGGGGACAATTTCGTTTGTCATTGGTTAGGTTGCAAGGTACAAGGTAGAACATCCTGTTCGAGAAGGTGGCTTGAAAGACACGTCCTCTCGCACGGCGGAAACAAACCGTTTCGTTGTATCGTCGATGGATGCGGCAGTAGATTCAGTTCACAGGTATAAAAAGACGTCCGCTGGGACATTTATCTGTTATATTTTTAATATACCGTTTAGATATATATACATATATATGTATATATATATATATATATATATAAATATATATGGGATAGAGTCTCGATTGATTCGGAAAAAAAAAAAAAGAAAGAAAGAAATTTTCGTAGGAAATATCGATCGAAATTGTTCGTTACTTCGAAGTAGGAATACATTTTTCCTGGAGTCGCTTCTGGTCTTTAATTTATTTATTTATTTTTTTTTTCTTTGCTATTCCTTTCGAAAATAATCATTATAAGTGGGGTGAGGGGGGGGGGTTTATCGCGACTCCTCTTAACTTAGGAGGACGAGCATTTTTTTTTTCTTTTTTTTTTTTTTGAAAAGATCCTCAAGAGAAAAGAAATGAAAGGAAGAGAAAGAGAATCGTGAAAGGTTAAAGCGAACTAATGAAATGTTTTTAACTTGTGTTCTCTGTTCATCCGAATATCTCATACAGTGTCCATACACGATGGGGGAAAACATCCTGGTCAGACGATGCGCGCGTGTCTCGTTTTTTCGATTGTATCTTTTTATACCCCCCCTCCATCCCTCCCTCCCTCCCTCCCCACTCCCCATTTTTCACCCGACATTCACCAATCCACCCATATACCCTCCCGTCCATCAACCCTCAACCGATTATCTTCTTGGGTAATGTATTTTACGTTGAGAAAAAATAAAAAGAAGGTCGGATCAGACATATGCACCGACAACGAAAGAAGGAAGACTTTCTTCCAACCCCTCTACCCCCTCCCAACACCCTTTCTCTATCGGTATAACCCAGACTCAATCCAGCCACCCACTACCACCACTCCGACCACTCGTCTGAATCCGTTTGCAGTGTCGTCTTGACGCCGTGGCGTTATCGATTCGGTGATATAACACCCTGATTATTATTATTCACTCGAAAGGAAAACACAAACGAAAGCAACAACAAAATAATACAAGTATCGTTGTATTCGATTTGAGATTGTGTCTGCATACGTAACACTGCACTCTATCGTCCATATACAACATTGTCGTTATTGTTGTTACCTATCGGTATCGTCGTTTTTCGTTGGAATCGTTCGTTGGCCTATCGATTAATAATCAATGAATTAAAGCAAAATTATCCGCGGGATGGTCACAGGGGGAGGTTTGTAACCTGTGAAATTAATTCGCTCGATGATATCGATGGGAGGGAGGGTGGAATGGAACGGGGGAAAGTCTTTGAGTCTTTTTAAACGTCCCCATGGTGGTGCGGTGGTGAATTCCCTGTAAGTTCCCATAACGTTCCGGCATTTTCCAGTGACGGCTGAAACCCTGCTTTTATTTCTCCTTTTTTTTTTTTTTTTTTTTTTTTTTTTGCAAGTCATCAATCCGACTTAATGAATATCCCCCCACCTAACGTATTCAACCCAGTTTTAGGGACTTTTGTTGTCGTTATTGTCGTTGATCATAGTCATCGCCGTTCTCGTTACATTACAATCAATTTCATTGATTCATATCAAAATCAAATTGTTAATTTCTTACGGTCTTTGAAAATGCAAAAAACGATGAGAGACCGTATCATCGCGCGAACGTGAAATATGACAAATTTGTAAATTCTAGGTTAGGTCCATTATTCGACACACCGATCAAATCAAGCCCCCTGAAATCCCTTGACGTGTTAGAGACGTCCAAATAACTTTCGATCTCTCTTTTATTGGGCCGAGGCTCTCTATCTGGAAAGTGCCGGGACGATTCAAACTAATGGAATAATATAAGAATTTTGACGATATTGTATTGTTCGCAGACGACATTGGAGAGGCACGTGAACGGCCATTTCAATCAACCGGAAACGAGCGGTAGCAGCGGTAGAAGGAGCTGCGAGAACGGCGGAAAGCTCGTTAGGAGAAACGGGAAGAGATTGAGATACAGAAGACAGCCATGGTCTGGTAAATAAAACATATTAATAATTATAATGACGATTAATTACGAATAAATAAATAATAAAAAAAATATATATATATATATATATATATATATTTTTGTCGTTGTCGTTATCGTTCAATTGGGAATAACCGATGTATCGACGATGACGACAATGATATAATGATAATGAACGATGATGTCTGTCTCTAATTTTGTTTATTTTTTGTTTCTTTTTTTTTTTTTATATTTTTTTTTTTTTAACTCCCTCCCTCCCTCTATCCCTCCCTCTCTCTCTCTCTCTCTCTTTTTTCTTTCTCTCTCTCTATCTATCTATCTTTCTCTCTATCTCTTTCTCTCTCTCTCTCCCGTAGCACGACTTTTTGATTATTTCGATTCTGGAGTCATGGAAGGTCTTCAACATAGATTATTGGAGCTGGCTAAGTCAAGAACGCAAGGTCGGTTAGCCGAGACGCCTGGTGACTCTATGGCCCTAACTAGTCAAGTGAGTTTGAAAGATCTATCTAATCCCAGTTAACGAAATCCATTAGAATCATGACGATAAGGATTATAGATCGCCATGCCTGATCGATCTCTACTTTGTCGATCCTTAACTTACTATCCTTCATCTATCGACGATCCTTTTTTATAATTTTAGGTATTAGCAAGAAGAGTAGAGATGGACGGGAAGATCAAAGTCCTCCTACGATGGTACCCACAGGACATGTAAGTGTTTTCATTATTGGTTTTGTACTTTTTTTATTTTATTTTCTTTCATTCATTCGATCATCCTCACCCGATTCCTCCCCCACCCCCCACCCCATCACCCGTTGATGAAATACCAGTTCATTTCGGATCGTCTCAAATAAGATTCAATGATTAAATCGATCTTATTTATTTATTTATTTATTTATTTATTTAATTCATTCGTTTCTTTTTGATTTTTACAGAGAACCGGACGAATGGGTATTAGAATCCGAAGTACAAAGCACAAAACACGTTGGTATACGTAAATTAGCTGGAAATAATCCGGAGGAGGTTAGCCTGGCGTTATACCCTGCAATGTGCGGTGGGGTACCACCAATGACGAGAGTCAAACAACGTCGAAAACCGGTTAAGAATTCGTGATAATGTCTCGCCGTGAGGATTATTCGAAGCAAATAAAGACGACTGAAAGAGTGACAGAGAGAGAGAGAGAGAGAGAGAGAGAGAGAGAGAGAGAGAGAGAGAGAGAGAGTGAGAGAGAGAGAGAGAAAAGAATATGACGACGAATCAAACACATGGACGATAATATGGGGTCCGGAACAAAAATGTGTGTGTGACGAGATAGAGTGTTATCAATGAAAAGGAGCCTGGATAGTAAAATATTAATTAATTATTGGGACAACCTGGATTATTAATTGTTAGAACGAAATAGTGGTAAAGGTTGATATGAGGTAGGAGGTAAACGACCGACGTTGGACGAACGAATGTGAAGATTCGAAATCAGACGACCAAAGTTGCTCTACAATGATTAATCGCCGTTCTAAGGGATTGTAACGATTTACCCTAAAACGAACGAGAAGGGGAGTGGTTGACCGGACGGGGGGGGGAGGGTAGGGGGTAGGGGAGGGGGAAGAAAATAAGAGGAAGGAGGGGGAAATACATTCTAATATATTTAGCCTAAATAAGAAGAGGAAACATTTTTCTTAGATCTCACGTATGATGAATATCAATGGATCATCGTTGATGAATGTAAGGGATAATAAGATTCGTTTTACCTGTTCGAGAAAGATAGGGATAAGGGGGATAAGGGATAGGTATATAGGGATAGAGATTGAGAGAGAGAGAGAGAGAGAGAGGGGGGGGGGGGTCTCTTTATCTTTTTTTTAAGAGACTCACACGTACGTACATACACACACACACACACACACGCGCGCCATGCACATATACATACACGTATACATACACGTACAAGTAAGAGAGAGAGAGAGAGAGAGAGAGAGAGAGAGAGAGAGAGAGAGAGAGAGAGAGAGACATACATACATATTGAAGGATATACAAAAGCGGCCTCGGAAGAGCTGGGCTTGGGCCTCATAAGTGCCTCACCGTGGATACGTTTTGTACTAAACCGTCGTACGAATAAAAATTGGATGCGACGAAGACAATGATCGTTTCGATCGATCGATCGATTGATCGACCTATCGATCGATCGATCGATAAATGTTTAATATCGGATCGAGGGGAGAGAGATGTCGAAGAGTACGAGCGATAGTTCGTCAGATAGACAAAGAGAGACAGAGAGGGAAAAAAAAAAGTATTATTACGACGACGAAATTAGTTAACGAGAGGGAGAGAGAGAGAGAGAGAGAGAGAGAGAGAGAGAGAGAGAGAGAGAGAGTGGGGGGGGGGGGAGAGAGAGATGAAGAAAAAAAAAATTAAAAATGGAGGAAAATATAAGGAGATAATCACTCTGGTGGCCTTAGGAATCAATTAATATCTAACACCCGGCCCCTTGGCACTTCCGGGCACTGTTACTACTACTACTACTACTAACTACTACTACTACTATTACTACTACTATTACTACTACTACTACTACTACTACTACTACTACTACTACTACTACTAACTACTACTACTACTACTACTACTACTACTACTATTACTACTTGCTACCTAAACTACCCTTATCATTGCTAAATTGCTACCACCACACGACGATTTATATATGTATGTATGTATGTATATAAATTTGTTTCGTTCATTGTTTTTCTTTTTTCCCCCCCCCCTTTTTTCTTTCTTCTTTTTTCTTCTCCCTTTTCTTCTCTCCTTTTTTTCTTTTTTTTTCTTTACACATGCACGGGGAAAAACAAAACAAAACAAAACAAAACAAAACAAAACAAAACAAAAGAAAGAAAGAAAGAAAGAAACAAATAGAACGAAACGAAAGAGAGGCAACAAAATATGAAGGAAGGCAAAAGGATCACGGAAACTCGAGGTTCGATAAATTATTCGACCAATAATCGTTGGCTTTTGAGGAAGGGATTAAAAATACAAAAAAAAAAAAAAGAAAAAGAAGAAGAAGAAAAAATGAAAAAGGAAAAAAGAAGAGGAGGAGGAGGAGGAGGAGGAGGAGGAGGAGGAGGAGGAAGAAATTCAAACGAATATTGCATTTGATCTACCTCGATCCTTCGACTCGGTAGAAACTGACAAAGGCGAAAGTACATTTAGGAATAAAAAATATGGCGGGAGAAGGGGTGGTAGGAGTGGTGGAGGAGGTGAAGGAGGAGGTGAAGGAGGAGAAGGAGGAGGATAAAACAAATAAAATAGAACAAACGACCAACCGAATGAATGAACGAACGAACGAATGAATAAACCGATTAACCGATGAACAACCTATGATTATGATTAACGATAGTGATTAATGATGCTTACGATTAATATGATGACGACGACGATTACGACGATGATAATGATAACGATAACGATAACGATAACGATAATAATGATGATGATGATGATGATGATGATGATGATGATGATGATGATGATGATGATGATGATGATGATGATGATGATGATGATAATGACGATAATGATGACGACGGTGAGATCACGGTATCAACACAGTGAATATTATCTGAGAGCAAAACGAATTTCTTTCTTTTTTTCTTTTTTCTTTGCGAGGTGGGTGGGTGGGTGGGTGGGTGGGTGGGTGGGTCGAGGGATGTTCCAAAAGCGAGTGTTCCAACTTGGTGAATGAAAGGATTGTTTGGATAGACAGAGAGAGAGAGAGAGAGAGGGGGGGGTGGGGTTGAAGGGTGGGAGGGAGGAATATTCAATTCATTTTTTTTTTTTTTTTTTTTTTTTTTTTTTTTTTTTAATAACGAAAACGAAAAGAAACGAGAATAAAGGGATGGGGAGTGAGGAGTGAGGAGTGAGGAATAGAGGGAGTGGGTGGGATGTGGGTTGGAAAAGGAATGGAAAAGAAAATAGAGAGAGAGAGAGAGAGAGAGAGAGAGAGAGAGAGAGATGTAAGAGTATGGAAATAATTGGACGAATCGTAACGCGAACAGACGGTTTCTATCGAGACGCTCGAATCCACATATGTACAAAAAAAAAAATTGAAGTATAAACGACGAAGATGCAAAATGAAAAAAAGAA
>OU426875.1:2995150-3002650 GCA_911387685.1 Dolichovespula media | reverse complement strand
AAAAAAAAAAAGAAAAAAGAAAAAAAAAAAGAAAAAGAAGAAGCAAAGAAAGAGAAAAGAAATCGCATAGTTTTCTCTTCTTTCTTTTTTCTCGTTGCATGTTCTTTCTTTTTTTTTCTTTTTTTTTTTTTTTTTCTTTAATTAATCAATCAATCAATCAATCAATCAATCAACCACGTGCACATCGTATTTCTCTAGATGTAATGGATTTTTATTCCTTTTTTCTTCTTTAATCGACGTATATAATTTATTATTATTATTATTATTATTATTATTATTATTATATTATTATTTTTATTATTATAACAATTACGATTATTATTATAATTATTATAATTATTATAATTATTATATTATTATTATTATTATTATTATTATTATTATGATTATTATTATTATTATTATTATTATTATTATTATTATTATTATTATTATTAAAAAGCGACGTTCGGTCGCTCGGTCGCGCTTGATCTCCTGATGAAAAAAGAAAAACGACAATTAGAAAAATAAAATAAAATAAAATAAAGTAAATAAATAAATGAATAAATAAATAAATAAATAAATACGATGATTCTTTCGTCTTTCTAACATAATGATTGAAAAATGTGCTTAGGATCGACTCCTTTGAGGGGAAAGAGAGAGAGAGAGATAGAGAGAGATAACACGAGACTCCATTTTGAAAAACTTTCAAAATTTTTTATTCGTAGATTAGAATCTAAACCCTCCACCCATATATATATATATATATATATATATATATATATATATATATATATTAACTTATCTTCGTTCTTCGTTGATTAAAATTAATTAATTAAATAATACTTTTTTCTGCTTCTTATTTTTATTTATTTATCTTTTCTCATTTTTTTCTTTCCTTCTTTCATCGTACTCGACCATCGAATTATTTTTTTTCTCTGTTTAGATCTCCACTCTATTATTGTCTTATTGGTCGATCTAATCGTCCAAGCAGCACACCCCTCATCCCACCATCCCCCACTCCCTCCATTGTAATTTTTTTATTCGTGCACGATTCCATGCACCGTTCGAATATATATATATATATATTTAAAGATATGTAAATTTAAGTGAAAAGTTGTAAAGAGTTTTGTGTAATCTATAATTAGATATAATTCATTATTAGCTAAGAAAAATATATGAGTATGCATGTATGTATGTACGTATGTATGTGTGTGTGTGTGTATGTGTGTAAAAATTACACGATCGAGTCCGTTCTTTTCTTCTTTACAAGTTTTTACAATTTTTGTTAATATGGCCGTACGGCGTCCATATTGAAAACGTTCGACTTTTAATATGGCCGTATGGTGTCCATCTTATAAACGTTCGGTTTATAATATGGCCGTATGTCGTCCATCTTACAAACGTTCGATTTACAATATGGCCGTATGGCATCCATCTTATGAACGTTCGATTTAAAATATGGCCGTATGGCGTCCATCTTATAAACGTTCGACTTACAATATGGACGCCTGTAATCCATTTTGATTTCCCCCTCTCAATTTTGAAACAACTCCCGATCGTTACTATAATAATTATTGTATGAAAAAGGCTGATGAGGATAGAAAGAACAAAGGAAAGGGAAAGAAAAAGAAAAAGAAATAACGAAGAGGAACGATAGAGAAAATATTCGTAGAATTTCGACGAGCATACTGTACATATATATATATATACATATATACACACACACATACATACACACACACGTACATATGTAGAAAACAAAAATACAAAAATAAAAAGTAAAACAAGAGCAATGGCGATCCGCGAATTGCGATTTTTTAATGGGGAGTCTCTAACCGATAAGATTTCCATGATAATTGAACAAAGAAACGTTAAACGGGCGAGAGAGGAACAAAGAGAGAAAGAGAGAGAAAGAGAGAGAGAGAGAGAGAGAGAATTCAAAATAATAATTAAAAAAGTGAGAGAGAGAGAGAGAGAGAGAGAGAGAGAGAGAGAAAGAGATAGAGGGAAATATATAGGCTATGTATTTTTACTAAAATTAATGGAAACGATTTAGAAAGAAAACAGTTTGAACGCCGAAAAGGGATTTCGATTATGTCGGTGATCGTAAAATGAAAGAAAGAAAGAAAAAAAGAATAAGAAGAGGCAAAAGAAAAGAGGAAAAATCGCAGAGTACACACACGCGCACACACACACAGAACAGACACAAGGAAGACACATATGAAAAAAAAGATGAACGAATTTCATCGAAATGGCGGCGCAACATTTTCGTTTCCCTTTCTTATTTCTTTGGAAAATTCGCGTATCGCAATGCTCTCGCAACGATGAAATTTTATAATCCACGTCGATGATCAATTTCGTATTTTTTTTTTTTTATTTCTTTTTTTTTTTTTTTGCCGAAGATTCGAATCGTTCGTCGACGGAAACAAATTTTTGTCCATCTTTCTCCCACCTCGTCCCAACCCCACCACCGCCCATCTCTCTACTCCATGTCTTTTGGTTTTTGATTTTTCTCTTTTTGTGTTTTCTTTTCTTTTTCTTTTTCTCTCTCTCTCTCTCTCTCTCTCTCTCTCTCTTTTTCAGGATAAAAAAAAATGGACCCACTCTTGAGAATTATAAACCGCGTACGCGTAAATGGTCGCTCTCGGTAACTCGATCTCGTGAGGCCCTCGTGACAAAAAAGGAGAAGAGGAAGAAGAAGAAGAAGAAGAAGAAGAAGAAGAAGAAGAAGAAGAAGAGAATAAAAAATAATAAAAAAAAAATTATAAAAATAATAATAAAAATAAAAAAGGAGGAAACCAAAAAGGAACGAAATTGAGACGACGAAATTATTCCTCTATTTTTCGACAAAATATCTCTTCTCCATTACCCGAGAACACGACTCGAACCATTTTTTCCTTTTTATTCATCTTTCTTTCATTCATTTCTCTTTTTTTTTTCTTTTTTTAACGTTTCGCTTTAAAGCAAAATTTTTTTTTTTTTTTTTTTTACTCGCGTGCAGCAGACAGAGAACGAGTGTGTGTGTGTGTGTGTGTGTGTGTGTGTGTGTGTGTGAAAGAGAGAGTAAAATTCCGTGTAAATAATTGATCCAAAACGCGCGCGAGCGCTCGGGCATTTTTTTCCTCGAGCGTGTCGAAAGGAAGAATCGAAAAAAGAAGAAGGAAAAAAAAGAAAAAAAAAAGAAAAAGAAGGAAGGTAGGAAGGAAGGAAAAAGAAAATGAAGAAGGTGAAGAGAAATGCCTGTGAGGGCTATACGCATAGCTTATTACGAATTATGGTGTTTGCATTTATTATAAATTCTATGTAAATGGGGACGAGGACGTGGACGAAGTAAAAAAAAGGGTGACGCGAATGGAAGAGTTGTAGGGGTAAAGGGGTAGGATTAAGAGGGGTAAGAGGAGGTGGAGAAGGATTAGGAGAAAAAAAATATATATATGTATGTATATATATATATATATATATATATATATATATATATATATATATATATATATATGCAGACTCTTAATGCAGACGAGGAATTTACACTTTAATAATGACCATATAATAACAATGACGACTGCCATTTACGATTATCGATTCGATAAATTTTTACACGAAATTATTCATAACGAGGGAAGCACGCATTTAACAATTTTTTTAACTCCGGTCGAAGGAACGTTAACGAAAGGATAATAAATATATATATATATATATATATATATATATATATATATATATATAAAAGTAGGATAATAAATATCAATAAAAAAAAAAAAAAACATGACACGCGTGATATGACAATGAATTTGAATGGCCGACATATACGAGAAAAAAAAAGTTCAGATAATAACGAGCAACTTTGTTATTATTTACGTCGTAATAATTAATCGATTGATTATTAATTATTAATTATTAATTATTATTATTATTATTATTATTATTATTATTATTAAGTGTATCTTTTAAGTATAATTTCGAGATCATGTTCGATTGTCATTTAGTTCCTTTCTTATATAATACGTTTAATAAATAAATAAATAAATAAATAAACGAACGAATGAATGAATGAATAAACAAATGAATAAGGTGAATGAATAAACAAAATTACACACACACAGAGAGAGAGAGAGAGAGAGAGAGAGAGAGAGAGAGATCGTAGGGAGGACAAATACAATTTTTAAATAATAATAACGATTGATCGAGATAAAATTAAAGTAAAATAAAAAGAAGAAAAATAAAATGGAGGAACAGTACAGAGCGTTTGAACAGGGTATAAATTACGTGGATAAAACGAAATTGGACGTAGAGGATAGTGGAAGGGACAGGGGCGAAATAAAATAAAATAAAAAAAAAAAAAAAAAAAAAAAACAAGAAACCCATACCACGCACGTATAACTTTTTATTTTCATTTTCTCTTTTCATTCTCAATCTTTTTTTCCTTTCTCTTTTTTTTTTTTTTTTTTGTATTTATTTCTCACCTCCTACAATTAATTCCATTTCCATCCCTTCGTTGATTTGAATTCCCGCGCAGGGGTGGTCTCCTCGTCACGAACGCTTTTCGAGTATCATCGATTCGATTAGAAAGAGATATGTATGTGTTATATATGTATATATATATATATATATATATATATATATATATATATATATATATATATATAACACACACACACACACACACACACGCACGCACATACGCACACGCACACACACGCACGCACACACAAAACATACACACATATATATATATACATATAATATTGCTTGTATTTGTATAAAGGTAGATTGCAATACGTTAAAAGACAAAGAAAGAGGAATGGAAAAGAAAGGAAAAGGAATACAAAAAAAAAAGAAAAAAAACGAACCAAAAAAAAAAAAAAAAACAAAAACAAAAAGAAAAAAGAAAGGAAAAACAGAACGAACGGAATGAAACGACTCGTGAGTTATAAGGTTGAAATGAAAATAAATGAAAGCGAACGCGACAAGAAATGATATTGCATAGATTTGATAGATATAACACACACAGAGAGAGAGAGAGAGATAGAGATAGAGATAGAGAGATCATGGCAATAGAGTGGAGAGAAAGCGACGATGTATAGCGTAATGATTATAGTGAGTAAAAAAAAAAAAAAAAAATAAAGAAAAAAAGAAAAACCCGAAGATCATTGGTTAAGCGTGTCGATTGTCTGTATAAGTGTGCGTGTGCGTGCGTGTGCGTGTCGTGCGTGTGTGTGGGTGTGGGTGTGGGTGTGTGTGTGGGTGTGTGTGTGCGCGCGCGCGTGCGTACGTACGTTTTGATTTTCATCATGTCAAAGATGAACCGGTGAGAATTGTATTGTGTAGATTTTGAACGGATGGTCGGGGTGCGGACGGGGTGTACGAAACGAAAAAAAAAAATTGAAAAAACAAAAACAATAAAAAAGAGAAAAGAAAATTAAAAAAAAAAAAAAAAAAAAGGAAAGAAAAACAAGGAACACTCCGACGCCGTTCTTTGCGTTTTTCCATCATAATTCGTTCGTAATCGTGATTTAATTAAATTATCGTAATTGTGAAAAACTGGAAAGCCTGATTGATAAATCATCTTCGAGACGATATGTACACAATAGTGTGTGTGTGTGTGTGTGTGTGTGTGTGTGTACACACACGTGCACGCATACACAAACTCACGCAGTTATATATATGTATATACGGCGTGTGTGTGTGTGTGTGCGTGTGTGTGTGTGTGTGTGTGTGTGTTTGTGTGTACGCGTGTGTACGTGTAATTTATTCGCAATAAGTGACTAATTAATCGCGTTAGAGAATTAAATGACGATGGAAGATGGTTTATCATTGTTCCACACTGCCAAAAAAGAGGAAAAAAAAAATGAAAAAGGAAAAAGATGGATACGCGAATGAAACGAAACGAGACAAATGATGAAACTAAAAGTTAAAGCTGAAGCTAAAGCTAAAACTAAAACCGAAATGAAATGAGATGAAATGAAATGAAATGAAATGAAATGAAATGTAATGAAATCGTCGAAAGAAGCACCGCCGGTGTTCAATCTCAATAAGTACACGTGTAGTAGTAGGTTTGAACAATAAAAAAGAGAAAAAAAAAATGATAAAAAAAAAAAAATTAAAAAAAATGTTAAAACGAGGAAGCCACGAAAAGAAAGGAACGAAAAAGAAACCGAGAGAGAGAGAGAGAGAGAGAGAGAGAGAGAGAGAGAGAAGGAAAAAAAAAATATACACCCACGATAATTATTGTGACGCTCCGTTGAGGCTCGCGATGGCGATCGTAAAGAAAAGGAAAAAAGAAGAGCAAAAAATGAATAAAAAACGAAAAGTAAACAAGAAAAAAAAAAAGAAAAGAGAGAGAGAAATGAAGATGGACCTGCTGCTTTTTTTCTTCTTCTCTTTGCTTTTTTTTTTTTTCTTCTTCTTCATCTTCCTTCCCTCCTCTTTCTTTTCTTTTAAATCGATAAGCATAGGAGCCGGACACGTTCGATCATTTTTTACGTTTGTCAAACAAACGATCGTTGACTAACGCTGAGCGAGCGAGCGAGCGAGCGAGCATGATTGATGATAAAAAAAAAAGAAAAGAAAAGAGAAGAAAAAAAAAAACCAAAAAAGAAAAAAAAAAGAAAAAAAAAGAACTCGATGATGATGATAATAATAATAACAATGATTATTATTATTGTTGTAATCATTCTTATTATTATTATTATTATTATTATTATTATTATTATTATTATAATTACTATTATTATATATTATATATATTATATATATATATATATATATATATATACATACTTATATATGTATATATAAATATATCGAACAGTGCTTTCGACTTTTTTCGATACTTTCATGTACAAACACGAGACGAACGATGGTTTGTAGTAAGGGAAAGAAAAAGAGAGAGAAAGGGAGAAATCGAGAGAGAGAGAGAGAGAGAGAGAGAGAGAGAGAGAGAGAGAGAGAGAGAGAATATGTATGTATGTATCTATGTACGTATGCGAGTATGTATGTATGCATGTACGTTCCGAACGTATGTGTATGAGTGAGAGAAAGAGAGAGTGAGATGGAACACGTTAAGGAATAATAAGAATGAACAAATAAGTAAATAAATGAATCAATAAATAAATGAATAAGTAAGTAAAAAAAAAAGAAAGGCGAATGAGTAAATAAATAAATGAATAAATAAATAAATAAATAAAACAAAATAAAATAAAATAAAATAAAATAAATAAATAAATGAATGAATAAATGAATAAATATTGTAAGAGAGTAATAATAATTTCACGATTGCGTATCGCAGAGAGGGAATTTTTTATTTCTAACCCTTTCTATTTTCTTACCTTCGCACGTCCACACCCCCCACCCCCGCTCTCCTTTTCTCGTCCTGAATTTTTTCTAGGAAAAATTTCGAAAGGATTGAAAACGATAAAAATAAAAATCCAACGACGACGACGATATTGGCGGTGGTTGAATTGCAATGAAACGTACGTTTTGACTTATGAAACATGATTGATTATTATTATTATTATTATT
>OU426875.1:2982650-2990150 GCA_911387685.1 Dolichovespula media | reverse complement strand
TCTCCTTCTAAGTTTATCCGTCGAGCTCCTCGAGTCACAAGGACCTCGCTCGATTCTCTGCCTTCTCCTTTTCATTCCTCTTTCGTCCAGTTTTGTTCTTTTTTTTTTTCATTTATTTATTTATTTGTTCGTTCGTTTATGCGTCTAAAAAATTTCATCTGCCTCTCGGGAGTAGCATTTGCATTTGCAGAATTTTGTCATGTCCGTCTCTTTTTTCGTTAGGCCAGTACTCTCTCTCTCTCTCTCTCTCTCTCTCACCTTTTTCCTTAAAAGAAAAAAAAAAAAAAAAAAAAAGAAAGAAAACAAAAATCAGCGCAAGAGTTGGCACACGAGAAGACTGTGCTTGGCATGAGTATATAATCTTCCCTTTATCGTTACTTTTTCTTTTATTTTATATTTTTATTTTGTTTTATATTTTTTTTTTTTTTTTTTGAAAAAACGGGAAAAAATAAAAAGAGAGAAAAAAAATAATAAGAACGCGTCCATCGTACCGCGGAGGAGAGGCTATATCAAAAGTTCTACTACGACATTAAGTATTGACTCTTCATATCCAATAATAATTGAGAAAATTTTCACGACAGAGAGAGACTGTCTGTCTGTTCGTCTATATGTTTATTATGTGTGTGTATGTGTGTGTGTGTGTGTGTGTGTATGCGTGTTATATGTGTGTGTGTGTGTGTTATACATTATGCGGATTAATTCATTGACTATGTAATCGTCCTGCCGAAGCTTTGACTTGATTCCCGGTGACTTTTGGAATAGCCCCAATAATCTTGACGCGATTTTGTTGGGTCTGTTGTTGCTGTTGCTGTTGTTGTTGTTGTTGTTGTTGTTGTTGTTTGTTGTCGGAGAATTGCGGTGGCGGAGCGAAGACCAGTTCGTCCGTCGCATTGGCAACGTTAGCGGAGTTAATCGTATTGGCGGCTGCAGCCGCTGCAGCTGCTGCAGCGGCAGCGGTGGCAGCGGCTGCAACTGCGGCTGCTGCGGCTGCTGCGGCCGAGGATGATGATGATGATGATGATGATGATGATGGTGGTGGTGGTGGTCCTCCGGCGTTAAATTCGGGAGGAGGTGGTACGAACAAATCGTTGCTCTGATCCTCGGAATCTGCCTCGATCGGTGGTGGCAATTGTGCAAGACTAACTGCGTGCCTCGTTAACATACCACTACCACCGTAACAACCGGTACGTTTCGAGTTAACCGATTCCTTGTCGTTATTGTTATTGTTGTTGTTGTTGTTGTTGTTGTTGTTGTTGTTATTGTTGTTATTGTTGTTATTACCGCCAATCGACAATAACGTCGTAGTAGTAGCCGTAGTAGTAGCCCCGTGTTGTTGTTGTTGTTGATTGATATCGTTTGGATTAATCCTAACGGTATTGGTGGTATCGTCGAATCCCATTGGCGGACCAACCGGTACATCCTGATCCGAGCTAACACCGCTCGAACTGTTGTCACCGTCCTCGGCCAACGAGTGTTGCGTTTGTTGCAAGAGAAAATCGTTCGGGTGGCTCTTTGACGATTTCAATTGGGTCCTTACTTTTTGTATTTCCTCGACGCTGAACGAATGCGGCAACGAGCTTGAACCAGACGAGCTAGAACCTGAGGCGTTAGAATTGCCGGATGTTTCACGGGTCGATTCGAATTTTTCACGTGCCGCGGCCTTCTCCAATTCCTTGGCTATGTCGGATTCAACCTCCTCGTCGGTATCCTCTTCGGCTTCGTCGTCGTTCTCGGATTCCGATAGACTGTAATCCGGTTCTGGTATCGGTGGTGCCGACGACGGGACGACCGGGCCACCGGTATTACCAACACCGCCACCTCCTACTCCACCTCCACCTCCTCCAATTCCTGCACCGCAGCCGTTATTATTATTATTATTATTATTATTATTATTATTATTATTATTATTATTAATATGATTATTGTTATTGTTACCATTGGGATTGCCATTGGTATTACTTAGCGATGATAAATTTGTCACGGAGGAACTCGTACCGATAACTTTCTTCTTTCTCTCTCTAATACCGGCCGTACTGTGGCTCCTGTTGGTCTTCAATGGTTGTGCGTATTGATTGTTATTGGTATTCGATAGACCGATGGTTGTAACATTGACGCCGGTACTATTTCCCGTAGCGTTTCCTGTACACTGTTGTTGTTGTTGTTGTTGTTGTTGTTGTTGTAGCTGTTGTTGTTGCTGTTGTTGTTGCTGTTGTTGCTGTTGTTGTTGCTGTTGGCCGATCGACGTGGCCTTGAACGCGGCGCTGTTGGGAGCTCGAAGACTATGGGATTTTCTGACGTGAGATCTCGTAGCGTGAGCTGGCAAACTTCTTGACCTATAGCCGACCGTTTTCATGTCCTCGGGAGAGGCGTACAATTTGGCGCTGTTCGTCGGTCGAAAACTCGACATTACACCGTAACCTCCGTCCGCCGTAGCTGCTGCTAGTTCTAAACGTATAAAAGAAAAAAAAAAAAAAAAATAGAAAGAAAAATGAAAACGGGCAAAATAAAAAGGTAAGGAAAAAAACATCGGAGACAATTTTGATCGAGATCCCGTTATCATCATTCGATCCTATTTACTTTTGATACCTTTGACTTGTTGTATGTGCGCCATGTTGTCGTAAACTGAGGCTGGCGTAACTACGTCGGGTACGTTAGCCCCGACGTTCACCTTAACAACCTGGCCGACCGGCGGCGGTGGTGGGGGATGATTAGGCGGTGGCAATCCATTTCTACCGTTCACCGCGTTAACGTCCTCTTGACTTCTATGACCCTTAGGTACCAAGATCGACGACTGCGCCTGGACGTTAAGATCCGGCGTACTGTGGAAATCCCTGTGGAGATCTGAACCCCCGCCGAGGCCACCGAAGAAACGTACTCTCGAGTTCGACTGAAAAATTCCGAACGTTGATCAATCAATCTGTACGGTAATTAATTTTTTTTTCTTTTATTTTTTTACCACCACCAGCAGCTTCACTTCCCTTCCTGTAAGTTGGCTAAGTGACATTAAGTGGCGAGGTAGGAAGGACAAATATATATAAAAAGAGAAACAAGATCGACTATTTCTTACTTTGCCCTTTCGTTTCATCTCGGCTACGCTGGCATATACCCTGCCGGTTTTGGCGGGCGAGGAAGGATGCGATTTCGTAGATTGACCGGTTTGAAAGTGCGAGCTCATCATCGACGAACTGTATTGGCCGCCAGTACTGCCTTGCTGCCGTTGGAATAATTCCTTCAAATGGATAAGGAAACATCACATTAGCTTAGATAACGAAACTCGACGAGGAATATAACATTGCAATAATCCTAATAATTGGGCACGAGTAAACGGATCTTTACCTCGAGTTCGGCTGCTGTTATTCTACTGGACGTCGGCCTGGATCTGATGCTGGCAGTTCTCGGTTGTACGGGTGTGTTTTGGCCGGTGTTAGGGCCAGTCGATGGTAATTGTTGTTGCTGTTGTTGCTGTTGTTGTTGTTGTTGTTGTTGCTGTTGAGGTAAATGAATGGATTCCGCGCTACTCGATTTAGCACCCGTCGACGTTATCTCGTCGTCCCTGTCGTCGCGTTCCCCGCCGCCTTCTACTTGAAAGCAGTACAACAAAAACACTTGGATATTCTCTCGCGTCCCTCTTCTCTTTTTTTTTTGTTTATTTCTTTTTCTTTTCTTTCTTTTTTCTTTTTTTTTCTTTGTAAACGGATCGCGATTTCCCAAGTCGTTCCCTGCGTAATATCGTTCGTAATTATTTATTTTATTTTTTTTTACCTAATCCAGCGACCATGGATCTTGCCCTGGCACGGCCTACGCTCAATGTCGTTTTGGGATCTCTGCGCGGTGGCATCGGTGCTGGCGATCTACCCAGTGTACCACCACAACCACCACCACCACCACCACCACCACCACCACCACCAACGCCAACCCCGATCGGCATACTGTTGTTGTTGTTACCCTTCCGTGGTAACGTCGCGTACTGTCGTTGAATCGGTTGACTAGTCGGCAATGCAGCTGCCGATTGTGAATTTGGAAGGCTTATTACGGGCGAGACGACTGTCATTCGTACGAGCTCGCCCGACTTTCTAATAAGATCAACGACGTGCTCGTGGGACGCCGTTGTCACGTCCTCCTCGTTGATCTACGAAATTTTACGAAACGTTTTACGAATCCTCCATTTGTTTATTTAGCGCTAAGTCGGATATATATAGCCAGCGGTATATTACAAAGTAATACTGGACTCACTTGGATGAGGAAGTCTCCTTTACGGAGACCTGCAAGATCCGCTACGCCACCCTGATCGACGTCGTCGAGATATTGCAATGCCGGATATCTCGCCGAGGGTGTCAGTTCCATCAAAGGCGAGGTTGCCTTGGCACCGCGCAAAACGAAACCAAAACCTTTCCTGGAACGATGCAGTACCACCGTACGCGGCTCCGAGGTGACTCTAGAAAACAAAGTCAAATCAAAAAAAAAAAAAAAAAAAAAAAAAGAAAGAAGAAAAGAAAAAATCAATTTTTATCGCAACGCGTTCCATTAATAATCCGATTGATTCTCTCTCTTTCCTTCCCTTTAATTTGTTAACCCTTATATTCCCATTCCTAAGATATTGGTAATACTCACGGTTTCTTCAATCTCGGCGCAGTAGCGAAGTACTTGTGTTGGGACTCTCTACGACCTAGCACCCTGCTATTCCTACCATCCCTTATCGGTTGAGGACCCAATGGTATATTGGTATGACGTAACCTAACCTCCTGTACGCAATGCGCTGGAAACAATCCTGTACCCTGGCCACGCAATACCCCTTCGAGTAAACCACAATCTGTAGCACCGGTAACTATGGAAAATACAGAAAAAAGGAAGAAGGGTGGGAGCAAAAAAAAAAAAAAAAAAAACAGGAGTACCAACGTGAGCTTTTATCATGACGAGAGAGAGAGAGACAGAGACAGAGAGCGAGAGGAAAAAAAAAAGGAAAAAAAAAAAAAAAAAATCCTACCACCTATCGGTCATTATAATGATCCTTACCTTCGAGTATATCTCCTTGATTGATAGTCAAGTGTCCGAGTATCCCGCTGTTGTAGCTTTCAACGCAAACCACTGTAGTACCGGGTATCGATAATGAATTAGTCGTGTCCGATTGCGAGGTACCAACTCCTGAGCTATCGCTTATCACGTCGGACGCTGTATCTCCAAGACTTTTGTCTAAAAAC
Organism: Dolichovespula media; assembly: GCA_911387685.1. Taxonomy (NCBI): domain Eukaryota; kingdom Metazoa; phylum Arthropoda; class Insecta; order Hymenoptera; family Vespidae; genus Dolichovespula; species Dolichovespula media. Next base: position 2,984,952 of record OU426875.1, on the reverse strand, counting down.
GTAATAATTGTAAAAACGTAAGGGGTTGGGACGACGTCGTGTCGTTATCTATATAAGTTTCTAGGTTATCGCCTAATTATTTCTCATTTCTATCCCCTGCTATAAACATATTCCTCGTAACCCTCATCCCCCGATAATAATAATGATGATAATAATAATAATAATAATAAAAAAAAAAAAAAAAAAAAAGAAAAAAAACGTATCCCCAAACAACGAAAGGATATTCCATGCGAAATATCTTCTTGGGGTTTATTTTTTTCTTCCTTCGGCTTTTTCTTTTTTTTTTTTTTTTTCATTTTCCTTCCTTAAAGGTATGCAGCAAAAAATAGAGATATATACTTAACAATAATAATAACAATAATAATAATAATTAAGAAAGAACGTAAAAGAAAATCGAACGTGGCTATGAGGAGTAGAGGGGAGTTGTAAACTACTAACCCTGTTAAAGGTTTGCAATATGGAACGTAAAAATGATATCTCCACTGTGTAATGGAGTTAAACACATTCATGCATTAAAAGTTATTCGGCGAAAAAGGGACGATCACACTAAGGTATCATCCCTTTAAATCGCCAGTTAAAACATTGATCGGTCATTTGTTATTTGTATTCGTTCTATGTCGTTTCGTATCTTTAACCCTTTCCTTCCTTCAATTAACTTATCTATGAATTATTATTATTATTATTTTTTTCTTTTCCTTCCTCTCTCTTTTCATTTCTTTCATTAATACGTATTTGTTTTTTTTTTTCCCCTTTCCTTTTCATTTTGGTGGTGATGGTTTTATCGTGTGAAATCCGTGGACAAATGATATAAAATCTTAATCATAGGAATACGTCCTGTTCGTTCCTTACGTGTAATTATTATTCAAACGCATTTGTCCTTTCTGGAGTGCATATATCCATCTTGACTCAACGTTGACTTCCTCGCAGTGTACAGAGAAATATATATATGCATGTATACATATATATATATATATATATATATATATAGAGAGAAAGATAGATAGATAGATAGATGATTTAGTAGAGCGAGGATGGAAAAAAAAAATGTTTGAGAAGAAGAAAAAAAAAAGAAGAAGAAGAGGACGAAGGGAAGGGAGGGAAGTAAAAAAGAGACGGAGATGGAGGATCGAGATGGTGGTCGATTGAGAGGGTTATGGTGGTGGTTATGGTGGTCGTGTTTTTTTGATAGAGGGCGTTGTTGATAGATAGGAAATGACTTTATACCTGTAACAATGCTAGCAGAATCTTCACCGGACGGTTGATTGCTCCCTTCTGATAGGCTCGAGCTAGCCGAGCTGAAGGGTGCTAGACTTCTGCTACTGGGTGACGGCGAGGGTGGCATCTCCATTGTCCTGTGTATGTCCAAACGGTGTTGCAACTCTAGGCGATGTTCCTGCAGCCTCGTCAGGCCCTCCATTCTTATGTTCTGATAGTTCTCCATCGGCAATCTTTAAACGTATTCGTAATATCGTAGGGAGAAGAATGGCGGGTGGACTAATTGTTTTTGTTTGTTTGTTTGTTTGTTTTTTTTTTCCGATTTAGTGATTTTCTTTTGTTTTTGTTTCAACTTAATCTTTTTTTTTTTTTTTTTTTTTTTTTTTGTCGTCGTCGTCGGCAGAGACATTAGCGAGATCAGCGATAAATTGTCTTTGCGGATTTACACGGATTGTACTGCGATAGTTTCGAGGATTCGGAAGAAGAAGAAGAGGAAAAGAAAAAAAAGAGAAAAAAAAAAATCAAGAAGAAAAAAGATGGAAAAAAAATGAAGAAACGGAGAAAACGTAAACGCGGGACACGAGAGAGAGAGAGAGAGAGAGAGAATATTTTTGTGTGACCGAAAGAGTTACTAATTATTAATTAACCTTTGTAAATTTGTTTACCTCTTTTGTTTTGCTGTCTGTTCGTTCGTTCTTTCTTTCCGATACTCAAATTAGCAAGGGCATCGAACGTTTTTTTTTTTTTGTTTTTTTTTTTAGCAAAGACAGTTTATGCTTACCTCGCGCTTGGATCCCTCAGTGAATTTGGACTCTGGTACTCGGAGTTATGCCGGTTCTGTTGTTCGGTCGTTCTGATAGTAGCTACGTGGTGATGATGATGATGATGATGATGATGATGATGGTTACGATGATGTTGTTGTAAAATTTGCGACGATTGCGACGTTTGTTGTTGTTGTTGTTGTTGTTGTTGATGATGATGATGCTGTTGCTGTAGTTGTAGCTGTTGTTGTTGTTGTTGTTGCTGTTGTTGTTGTTGTTGTTGTTGTTGTTGTTGTTGTTCGGACGGTATTCTTTGTATATCATTT
>OU426875.1:2975150-2977650 GCA_911387685.1 Dolichovespula media | reverse complement strand
TTCAGCTGCTTCTCATCGAGATGTAGCATCTTGTAGACACGCCTTTTGTACTTCAGCTGTGGTATCGTGAGGACATGGAAAAAAAAAAAAAAAAAAAAAAAACAGAAAAATAATAATAATAATAACGACGATAATCGTGATGACGATGATAATTTGTTGTAATAATTGTTTCAATCGTCGATATAATTTTCTTGAGTGGAAGAAGATTGAGTAGAAGAAAAAAAAAAAAAAAAAAAAAAAAGAAAGAAAAAAAATCACGAATGAGAATAAACGAACGAACGAACGAACGAACGAACGAACGAACGAGCGAATTGATTCGATCGACATTTTGAATCAGCAAGGAATGCATTTATTTGTTTATTTATTTGTTCATTCAATTGAAACGTCGAATTTTATTAAAGGTAATTAATGAAACCCGTACACAAGCATACACACACACACATATATCATTTTAATATCCATGAATGTTTTAACGATTAAAAAAAAGAAGAAAAGCATTCCTCTTACATTCATATCTCCAATATTTTCATGTTACATAAAACTGCGACGGTGTCTTTGAACTTTATACCGTTCTGATTATCGACTAGTCTCTCTCTCTCTCTCTCTCTCTCTCTCTCTCTCTCTCTCTCTCTCTCTCTCATCCAACTACTATATATCTCTCTTTGATCACGTGCAGGTCACTGGATGATAATAAAACGCTTGGATGAACTCGTTTTGACACTCCATCATCCCTCTCCCTCCCTCTCTCTCCCTCTTTCTCTCTCTCTCTCTCTCTCTCTCCCTCTCCCTCTCTCTCTCTCTCTCTCTCTTTTTGATAAGAATCGGGTCAAGAAACGAAAGCGAGTTATACCGGGCTTCTTCGTCATATTAAAAAAAAAAAAAAAAAAAAACGAAACAAAAACAAAAAAAAAAGAAAAATAGAAAGAAGGAAAAAAAAAAAAAAAAGAAGAAGGAAGGAATCTTTCTCAGGGAAAGAATGACGTGAAGGAAGAGTAAAGGAAACCTTTTCTCTTTTGCTGAACCCATTTTTTTTTTCACCTCATTTCTCTCTCTCTCTCTCTCTCTCTCTCTCTCTCTCTCTCTTTCTCTTTTTCCTTTCATCCCTTTTTTTTTTTTTTTTATTTAGGTTCTCACGATATATAGAACCGTTCCGAGCCATTTCTGGACTGAAATAATCTTCTCGTAGTCTCGTCAATGGACCCGCCAACCAACAGAAAACCATTTAAATTCTTTCTATTCAGTCCTCAGGTCCCCCAAAGACTGAATATATATATATATATATATATATATATATATTTTGGTATGTGTGTGTACGTGCGTGTAACGTAGTAATGATACGCAAAGGAAATATTTTCATAGGAAAATTTTAATTAAATTTTCAGGCTCGTTTCGATGTTCGCGTACGAGAAAGAATTTTTCTTTTTTTTCACTTTTTCGTTTTTTTCTTCTTTTTTTCTTTCTTTCTTCTTTTTAACCCCGCTATTTAATCACAACTCTTTTCATTTCCCTTTTTCTTTTCCTTTTCTACTTCTTCTTCTTCTTCTTTTATTTTAATAAAATAAGGAAGACGACGCGCTACGTGTCATTTTATTACGTTCTATTTTTTGGTTTGTTTATTTTTATTCTTATTTTTATTCTTATTTTTCTTTTTCTTTCTTTCTCTCTCTCTTTCTCTCTCTCTCTCTCTCTTTGATCGAACGATTGTTGAATCCATCGTTCGTTTTCTTTCTTCTTCTTCTTCTTCTTCTTCTTCTTCTTCTTCTATTTTTTGTTTTGTTTTTTGTTTACAATCGTCGAGCGAAAGAGTAAATAATTATTATATATCATTGTTATGATTATTATTATTATTATTATTATTATTATCGATTTTCAATAATGATTTTACTTTATTAATTATTTATATTTAAGTAATACAAAAATATATATTATAATGTTCCAATATTCAATTCAATTCGATTCGATTCCATTCGATTCGATTTAATTCAATTCGATTGAATTAATCGAAAAATCGAAAGAAAGAAGAAAAAGAAAGAAGAAGAAGGCAAGGCGACGATTTAGAATGAATTGACTCGATCGTTCTTTCTGATGTTATTAAAATGAACAAAAGAAAAATAAAAAAAAGAAGCTAATAATAATAATAATAATAATAATTATTATTATTATTATTATTATTATTATTATTATAATGAAGATCTTACCTCTAGGTAACCAACAGGACCATTGAAAGGATAATCGCCAAGGCGACGTTCCTCGTCCAAAAATTTTCCAGCCTTTCCATTGACTGGAGGACAGAAGAGGCCATAATTGAAGCTCTCCTTCAGCTCCTGTAAATTATCCCGCATAAATTCGATTTCAATGTAGAGCTCTCTCTCTCTCTCTCTCTCTCTCTCTCTCTCTCTCCTTAACGAGACAGAGAGGAGAAGAGGAGGAAGAGGAAGAAGAAGAAGAAAAAGAAAAGAAAGAAAAAAAAAATTTCTTTCCCCTCCTTTTCTTTCTTCCT
>OU426875.1:2945150-2955150 GCA_911387685.1 Dolichovespula media | reverse complement strand
GAAGCAAGAGACGGTAGCAAAATAGGATGAGTCAACTGAGTGTTGGCCTCGATCGAGGACACTCGCTTACACGTAGGACATATAAGAGGCATGTAACTCTGCTGCAGATATGACGTACGTATATAAAAATCGTCACGTAATCCTTTTTATATATACACATATATGCGCGTGTATTATACATTGAATGGAAAAGTGTTATATAATTTTGCGGAATACAAAAAGGAAAAAAGAACTATATTAAAGAGTGAAAAAAAAAAAAAAAAAAATTAGAAAGCTAATCTTTTCAAGAATACGTGAGTATTGCACTGTTATATATATATATATATATATATATATATATATATATATATATATATAAAACGTATATAAAATTTTAACGTAATCGTTAATAATATTTATATACATATATGTATATGTGTATGTATATATGATTTTAATTTAAAAAAAAAAACAAAAAAAAAATAGAAAAAGAAAAACGTTTTAAAAGAAAAGATTTCTCTTTACTTTTTTTTTTTTTTTTTTGGCCTTAATAAATTATATCCCATATCGTTATTGACGCTATTTGTTTTGTTTTGTTTTCTTCTTCTTTTTTTTTTTTTTCAGGGGATACTTTTTTGAGTGAACCAAAATCGATCAATCGATTATTTAAACATGCTTTCGATTTATACGGATATAATGCGTCTTCGCGAAAGTTCATCGACCTTGAGAATTCATTATGCTAATAGCATGCAAGTAATATATTTACGTTATTACTATTACGATATATAAGTGTTGGTAATATTTCTTTGTTATGTTATATGTTATATATTTCAAATAGTATCTCGTATATGTACGTAGAAATTAATTATTATAATGTTCTAATTTATAAATGTATTTATATATAGAATTTTTGTTTCTTTCTTTTTCTATAAATCATAATCAATCAATTATAAAATATTATTATATATATATATATATATACATATAATAATATTTATTTTCATATATAAAAAATTGATTAATAATTGGAATGTAAAAAATCCAATTAACGTATCTCCATATATGTAAAATTCATTTCTAATCAAGTCAGATCTAATAATCTAATCTTTCTAAGGAATCATCCAATGAACGCATGCGTAATTTAAAAAAGACGGGACGAGTCCAAGAAGATCTCATAAAGAAGAAGAAAAAGAAAGAAAGAAAGAAAGAAAAAGAAAAAGAAAAATCGAATAGTAATAAAAAAAAAAAAAAAAAAAAAGATTCAAAAGAAAAAAAAGGGACATTCTTTCTCTCCTTTCATTTTTTCCTCTCGAGGGTAAAAGAAAAGAAAAAAAAAAAAATATATATATATATATATATATATACGCTATGATCGAACAGAACAAAAAAAAAAAAAAATAGAACAAAAATAATCAGAAAGAGGATAAACAACAAAGGGAGAGAAGAATATGGAAGAGTAAAAGATAGAGAGAGAGAGAGAGAGAGAGAGAGAAAATAGAGAAAAAAAAGAAGGAGAGAAAGATTAATAAAAAAAAATAAAAAAAAAAAAAAGAGAGAAACCGATTAAATAATTTTAATAATAGTCGCATGCTATTAGTAATAGTGAAGACGTACCCTGTACCAAGTGGCCACCTGCGAGACGCATCGAAAGGGGTTGGAGAAGCGATGTTTAATCCGTACAACGGAGGGTGTAGATAGGTGGTGGTGGTCGAATCAGGCCCGTATGTGTAATATATATATATATATTTTTTTTTTTTTTTGGACGGTATTTTTATATTCATTTTTTTTTTTTTAAATTATTATTTTTTTTTTTTTTTTCGGTATATCGGCAGACGTGTGTCACGTAGTACGAGGGGAGGTACGTGGTCCCAACACACACACATGGACGAGAGCACAGGTGAAGTAGTAGTAGTAGTAGTAGTAGTAGTAGTAGTAGTAGTAATAGTAGTAGTGGATAGTAATGGTGTGGTAGTAGTAGAAGTAGTGGTGGTGGTGGTGGTGGTGATGGTGGTGGTGGTGGTGGGTGTAGTAATGTGTTCGCAGGGCCCCATGAAAGCGAGGCAAAAGCAAAAACAATAAACAACAGACAACAACACCACAGGTCAGAGAAATTACTATTAATTATATATGCATATATGAATACATATATATATATATATATATATATATATATATATATACATATATATATATAAATGTATAATGCATTAGTATGTTGTACATTTATATCGATCGATATCGATGTAAATGTATGTATATTATGTATACGTAGATATATATATATATATATATATATATATATATATATATATATATTATATAAATATATACATATATGTGTGTATATATATATATATACGGGGTATTGATCATTTGTCAAATGCAACATTTATTGATTTACTTTGATAAATATATATATATATATATATACATTGTTAAATTTATACAGTATATATCACGTATACATATATAGAAAATATTTGAGTATGTTGATATGCGTATGTAAAGGGAACCACGTTTAACGAGTTCGAAGAATTTCATTGGATGATTGGAATTTCATTTATAAAAATTATATATATTTATAAAAGAAGAAGAAGAAAAGAAAAAGAAAGAAAGATAGAAAAACAATTGCATCGAACTCGTGTTCATGGTTATGAATAACAATAATAATAATAATAATTATAATAATTGTAATTATAATAATGATGATTATGATGATGATGATGATGATGATAAAGATAATTAAAATAATAATAAAGATAATAATAATAATAATAATAATAATAATAATATTAATAATAATGCGGATTATTGTCAAAGCGATGAATATCGTCGAAGAAATGAAATGTGGAAATATAATGAACATCGATTGGTATTTCATATTGTTTAAACCTCTCTCACGCAATAATTTCACCCTCTCCATCCCCTTCACCCTCTCTCTATCTCTCTCTTTCTCTCTCTATTTATTTCTCTCTCCTTCATCCCTCTCTTTCTCTCTCTCTCTCTCTCTCTCTCTCTCTCTCTCTCTCTCTCTCTCTCACGGAGTTTCAATCTAGCGAACGCAAGAAACCCCTTTTAAATCGGGAAGCCGATTGTGAAAAGAATAAAAAAAAAAAAAAGAAGAAGAAGAAGAAAAAAAGGACTACAAAAAAAATATTTCCCACTCTAATATCCACGTCTCGGAGAAAAAAAAAAAAAAAGAAGAAGAAAGAAGAAAAAGAAAAAAAAGAGGAAAAGAAAAGAAAAGAAAAGAAAAAAAAAACTTGACAAATCAGAAACTTCGCTTTAGAGAGGCACAGTACCATTTCTAACTCCAGACGCTAACCCTCATCCCTCATCCCTCATCCCTCACGGTAAAACACAAACAACCACTTACCCAATTTGCGAAATCTCGCGTGAGAGGGTCAATATGAAATGGCGTGAATTATTTATTTTCTTTCTTTTTTTCTTTTTTTTTTTTTTTTTTTTTTTTTCAATTTTTTTCTCCCTCTTTCGTGGTGGTGGGTGTAGGGTGAAGGGTGAAGGGTGTGTGTGGAATAGCGGTGTGTATTCTGTCGTTGCATGTATCACTTTCAAGCGTTGTATAATAATTTTTTACGTGGGGGTTGTGAGGGTGGCGGCGGTGGTCTAGCGGGTGGTCGGGTGGTGGCGATGGCGAGGGGGTTGGGGGGGGGGTGGCTGATGATGATCCGAACGTACGAACGAACGAACGAACGAAAAAAAAAAAAAAAAAGAAAAAAGAATTCGCAATAAAGACGTTCCCCAAAAACAGGAATTCGCAAATTTGCTTGTGCTTGGATTTTATTTTATTTTTTCTTTTTTTTTTTTGTTGGCTATTTATTTACTTATTTTTTTTTTCTTTCTTTTTTTTTTTTTTTCTTTCGTTCGTTTCGCTGGTCGTGAGGGCGAGGGGCTAGGGGGGGTGGGGGTGGGGGTGGGTGGGTGGGATACATGGACAACCATAATAAATATTATTTATTAATTATTATAGGGGCTTTTCGTGCTGTACCTCCTATGTCCAACGGAAGGCAAGCAGCAGCATGTGAGGACAGAAAAGACGAAACCCGTGAAAATCCTTGACAAGAAAAGAGAGAGAGAGAGAGACAGGGGGGGGGAGGAGGAGGAGGAGGAGGAGGTGGAGGAGGAGGAGGAGGTGGAGGAGGAGGGGTGAGTCACGAGTAAAAACGAAAAGTGAATTGAACGATAATGTCAATAACAGCGATGATGATAAAATCGACGAAGAGAAAAAATAATGACGATGGTAATCATGAAAAGTAAAAGAAAAATTATTGGCTGGCGTGATGAGAAAAAAAAAAAAAAAAAAGAAAACAAAAAGATCAGTTGGGAAGGGTTGGAGGGTAGGGTCGGGTAAATCGAAGCGGGTATGCAAAAAGCATGAAAAAGCAATAATATAAATCTAAACGAAATGATGTTAACCGGGATATACCGGGTGGTCGGACAGTTGTTTACTTAAGCAGGAGACTCGATCGATTTGTTCATAAGAAGATAAAGTAAAGACCAATCGTAGTATCGATTCACTCGTGATCCGCGATAAATCGAGCGACCAATTTCAACGTCGAATTACGTATAATCATTTGACGTAACGAAATATTCTATATTTTGACCCATGAACCCGATATCAAAGCGGGATGATGTTCAGCCGATTTAACGATTACGTCGTCATATCGCTTCTTTTTAACATCGTTACGAGAATTATTCCGATGGAATAGGATTGCAGGTATTGAATTAAAAAAAAAAAAAAAAACAAACGAACGAACGAACGAACGAACGAACGAACGAACAAAATTTGATCCTGCGTAAACCTCAACGTGACCCACGGTAAACCCAGCCGAAACTTAGGAGTTAATACAAAAAAAAAAAAAAAAAATAAATAAATAAATAAAGATCGAAAATTACAAGAAAGGTTGAAAAGAAGGAAGAAGAGGGAAAGGGCAAATTTGCGAACGGGATTCGCAAAAAAGAAATAAAAAAAAATAAAAAAGAGGAGGGATGGATGGCTCGGAGATCAGTGACGGCGCTGGAATGGGGCGAGGAGTGATATCGGAAGGAAGGCCGGGAGGGGCGGGGGGGGGGGTTTCGTGGTGGGCAAAGAGTCGGGAGGGGGAGGGGGAAAAAAGGAAAAATTGGGCGAAAAAGGGGAAAGACATACACAGGATTCCCTGTATTATCCACGAGTCGTGTAACTCGTTATTACTCCCTCTGGCGGTGGTTAATTTCGCGCGCACTCTCTCTGCAATTTCTCCAAATCGGCATGTAAAGTGCACACGCACGCACACATACATATATATATATATATACATATACATATACATATACATATATATATATGTATGTATGTATCCCCTGATCATGTGATACACGACATTGTGGTGTGCGAGTTTCTATTAAAAGCGTATGGTCTATATAGGTTTTAATAAGAACGTCCTTGAAAAAAAAAAAAAAAAAAGAAAGAAAGAAAAAAAATAGAGAAAGAAATAAAGAAAAAAAGAAAAAAAAAGAAAAAAAAAAGAAAAGAAAAGCGAAAGAGAACAACCTATTCCAATTTACATCTTACAAAATGAGAACCTTTTCTTTAAACACGGCTTCCTTAATCGAGAACGATCGAGATTTAAAAAAAAAAAAAAAAAAAAAAAAAAAAAAAAGGGGGGGGGCCGAAGGATCGATCGATCGAAAATCATTATCAATCTCTATTCGATATCTGCCAAGTGAGGTGAATCGTTTCAAGAACGTTCTTATAATTATAATAATAACAATAACAATAATAATAATAATAACAATAATAATATTAATAATAATAATAATAATAAATAATTATTATTCCTTCTTATATCCGCTGTCGTATTCACAAATTGGATTATCACAAATTTGGGTTAACGTAGAACGAAGAGAAAGACAAAAAGCAAAGAAAAAAAAAAAATTAACACACACAAACACACACGTATGTATATATGTGTGTGTGTGTGTGTGTGTGTGTGTGTGTGTGTGTGTGTGTGTGTGTGTGTGTATGCGTAGTGTATCTGGAAAAAAAAAGAAGAGAGAGAACAGCGAAACGAAACCAAACGAAAGGAAAAAGAAAAGAACTATTAATGACCATTATAATAACTATGGAGGATGTCCTGAAGGACATTCTTACCTTGGGTAAAGATGCCAGGCATTGTTGCTTCACGTCCCAAACGAGTTGATCCTTAGGGAATTGAAGACACTTGCTGACGTAGAGCTCGGGCACGTGAACCCTCGCAAGGAGTACACCTTCCTCGACAGGTCCACCCTCTGACACCCCGATACCAGTGTTATCCTGTTGCTGTGGATGACCCTGTGATTGGCCCGAAGCAACGGAGACCTGAGAACCGGCCAATTGCGATTGACCCGGGCAAACGTTAACTCCGGACTGTTGCTGCGATCCTTGCTGCTGCTGAGTTTGCTGCTGCTGCTGTTGTTGATGATGATGATGATGATGATGATGATGATGATGCTGTTGTTGTTGTTGTTGTTGTTGTTGTTGTTGCAGCTGCTGCTGCTGGTGAGATTGTTGATTCGGTCCCGCCTCCATTGCGAGGACCTCGCTCTTCCTGACGATTCCACGGTCACGGAATCACATCTGAAGACAAGAGGGACAAAAAATTAAAAAAAAAAAAAAAAAAAAAAGAAAAATAAAGTAACGACAAGGAATATATTTGGACTATTTGAATTTGATAATACGCTCTATACGAATAATGGGAGTTTAATCCGATCTGATCGAAACGATTTTATACTCTGACGACATAACGAAAGATCCCAACAAAATCCACCACTGAATTGTTGAATGATACGACGACGGAACGAATCGTTAATGGCTGTCGTCGTAGTTCCACGGAAAAGATAATTAAACGGATGATCGAACGATAGTCGAAATTATGTAACTTCGATTCGAGGAAATGCGCTTACCCCTAAGATACCAAAACAAACTGAAAAAAAAAAAAAAAATACCCGCACACGTCGAAACGTCCTCCGAGTGTCCCTTTGAGTTTTAACCGAACGACGAACGAGGGTGTCCCGTTTGTTCACGTGTATGTCATGTACGTGAGAGAAAGAGAAAGAGAAAGAGAAAGATATATATATATATATATAGAGAGAGAGAGAGAGAGAGAGAGAGAGAAAGAAGGACAGAGAATAAAGAATTCAGAAGCAACGAAATAAAAGTAAATAAACTGCAAACGTGTAAGGAATCAAACGATCCCTACCTAAGAATATTACAATCATGATAAAAATGTACAATGGGTATTACCTATCTCACTCCAACACACACACACACACACATACACACGCGCGCGCACAAGCGTACACAGACGGATAGACGGACGGACAGATAGACAGACAGAGCAGGGACAGACATACGTAAGTACATATAGGAGTGAGTGAGAGAGTGAGAGTGAGAGAGAGAGAAAGAGAGAGAGAGAGAGAGAGAGTGAGTGAGTGAGAGTGAGAGTGAGAGAGATAGAAATAGGAATAAAGACGTAACGAGGCGATCTTGAGACGTGCTATACGGGCCATTAGCTAAGCCAGACGCATATCCCATGTATTATTGAATGAGAGAGACAAGGAAAGAGGATATTCCTAGGTTCCATATTGCAAGAATAAGTCTGTACGTGTGTGTATTTATGTGTACATGTGTGTGAAAGAAAGAGTGAGAGAGAGAGAGATGTGTGCGTGTGTGTGCGTGTGTGTGTGTGTGTGTGTGTGTGCGCGCGTGTGTATGTGTATGTGTATGTGTGTAAGGGAGATAGGTGTCACAAGACCGGAACTATAATCGTATAGTTGTCACTTTTGGTATGCAGATGGAAGAGTAGACTGTGAGAGAGGTAAGAGGCGTATTGCAGTTGAAAAGAGGGAAATCTGAGTCTCATTCACTCACTCACTCACTCACTATCACTATCTCTATCTCTATTTCTCTCTCTCTCTCTCTCTCTGACATACACGAGCACTCCCTTTACACTCTCATTTTCCTCTTTTTCTTCTCATTAATATGTAACCGCTGTATTTTCCCAACTAACTTTTATGATATCATCAGTGTCCTTATCGGTTTTTCGTTCTTGTATTTTTCTTTTCCTTTTGTTCTTCTTCTTTTTTTTTTTTTTTTTTTTTTTTTTTCATCGATCTTATTTTCTCCTTAAGCGAGGAGTAAGCGGATTATTATTATTGTTGTTGTTGTTGTTGTTGTTGTTGTTGTTGTTGTCGTCGTTGTTGTCGTTGTCGTTGTTATTGCCTCGACTAAGGTACAAACTAGAGTAAAATACTTATGCGATTACCAGTTTTATGTGTATTCTTTTTTATTAGCAAAATACCTGTGTCCCTTTCCCTCTCTCATTTATTTATTTACTTTTATTCATTCGTTTATTTTTTTTTATTTACTTCTTACCCCCTTACGAATAGGTACGTGCAATATTATAATTATTATTATTATTATTGTTATTATTATTATTATTATTATTATTGTATCTCCGGGTAGCAAAATAATTAAATAACTAAACAACATTTATATATATATATATATATATATATATATATATATGTATATATATGTATATATATATATATGTATGTATGTATGTATGTATGTATAAATTAATTATAACACATGGAATATATACACACACGTTGTCTCGGTTGGTTTCCCCATGGTTTGAAAACGTACGTATTCCTGCTTGTACCATAGAGTCAATTTTATTATCATTGTCCTGTACGTTTCGTGTCCTTTCATTTTTTGATTTTTGTTTCTTCTTTATTTTTTTTTTTTCGTTTTTTAGGGTGAGGGGAGTTCACGGATTATTATTATTATTATTATTATTATTATTATTATTATTATTATTATTATTACTATTACGTCGACTGGGTTGCCGTAAGTTTTATATATATATATATATATATATATATATATATATGTATATATATTAATTAATTAATTAATAACATATGGAAGATGATGTTAAAGTCATTTCCAGGTTCCACTTAAGTACACTTAAGTACTCGTTATCTAACTTATGTGGTATGGTTATTACGAGCTTTTATTATACGCCTACTTTACGCGTAAATATGAGTATCTCTTACTTGTTTGCTTATATTATATTAGAGACTTATCGAAATGACGTTTAAACTTTGATAAAAACAAGGATAATGATATCGTGTGCGAAAGAGAGATAGATAGATAGATAGATAGATAGATAGATAGATAGAGAGAGAGAGAGAGAGAGAGAGAGAGAGAGAGGTAGATAGATAGATAGATACAGAGAGAGAGAGAGAGAGAGAGAGAGAATGGGAATGTCAGGGCCGTCCCTTAACCTTTGTCGTCCTTCGAACATCCTCCTCCCCCAACTGAACAAACGTCGTTGTCCTCTTACCAAGTGAAACAAGGCAAATAACCTTGAACAAATTTTTCCTCCTTTCATTCTTTTTTTTTTTTTTTATTCGTTCGTTCGTTTCTCTCCTCCTATCTCTCTCTCTCTCTCTCTCTCTCTCTCTCTTTCTTTCTTTCCGCAGTTTTAATTACGTACGAATTAATGCTCTTAACTTAAGGAACGTTTGAAATACCGACTACCAACGCCCACGCGCCAATTGCTACGTACCTGGAACGTACGTAAAACCATAAAATCAGTCAGGGTCGTACGAACTCGCGAAAAACATCGAAAAATCTATACGCGTGCCTCCCTCCCTTCATAGTTTTTAAATCAATCCTATCCCTACTTCTTCGCGATAAGTCGAACGACGATAAATCGAATCGAATCGAATCGAATCGAATCGAATCGAATCAAATCGAATCGAATCATTTCAATTCTCCATGAGGGATTTCGTAATTTTTCAAGTCGATAGGATAATCTTCCTTTCTTCTCCTTCAATTTTTTTCTTTTTTTTTTTTTTTTTTTTTTTTTTCTTTACGTTTACCCCACTTCGTAGGGGATCCGAGAGAGAGAGAGAGGGGGGGGGGGGGAGGACCTGTCATAAAATTTTCCATACAATAATATCGTTC
>OU426875.1:2927650-2932650 GCA_911387685.1 Dolichovespula media | reverse complement strand
CGGTGAAATATTTTTTTTACGTTCTATCTTTTCTTTTTTCTTTTTTTTTTTTTTTTTTTTTTTTTTTTTTGGTAAAAATAAATCACAACGGCGCTCCCCCACCTCATCCCTGTACCGTCTCGTGGAGTGCGTTTCGTTTCGTTTAAGACAAAAAACACAAAAAAAAAGAAAAAAGAAAAGAAAGGAGGAAACAAAAGGGAAGACGTAGGGATTAGGAATCGACTAAGGAAAAAAAGAAAATATTAGAAACCCACGAATCCGTCGATCGTTAGGGTTCACGAAAATTTTGGAATACAGTTATTTCCAGGTTATAAGGTTTAGGAAATTGGATTGTATTGTTTTAATCGGGAAATATTTTTAAACTGGAATGTATAACATGTTAACGAAAATTAGAAATTAGAAACGAGAAATCCGTAATTGGATATTAATATGCTATTAGGTTATTCCGCGGTCGACGAATTGGAAAATTAGAAATTAGAAATTAACGAATTGGAGACGTATACGACGCTTTACGAACTAATCGACGAAGTATTATTCGTATATATCGAACTTTGAAAAATTAGAGGTGGATTTTAAACGTTAAAAAAAAAAGAAAGAAAAAAAATTGAAGATTTCTATAAGCTGCGAGCTGTTCTATGTAGGAAAAAAAAAAAAAATTTTTTTTAAAAGAAGTAGGCAAATACCCTTCAGCGATATTCGCATTTCTACTGCCACCCCTTAGATTAATATACCCTTTCCCATTTGAACAAATAAAATTCACGGGAACGGCGCCGTTCGATGTAATCTCCAAAAAAGATTAAAAAAAAAAAAAAAAAGAAAAAAGAAAAAATGAAAAAAAGAAGAAGAAGAGGAGGAGGAAGCTGAACAGAGACAGTTGGAAAATGAGATGTCTCGAAAATTCAATGACGATCTCGGGAACGTAATAACAGAGACAAAAAAAAAAAGAAAAAGAGAGAGAGAGAGAGAAAAAATGGACTAAGAGAATATTGACAAAGGACGAAAAAGAATAAGGTATTCGCGAAAGGAGGAGGAGGGATGGGGGTAAGGGGAGGGAGGTTGACAAACGTGTGACGTCGGGGTGTCACCGAGGATAGGACCAATCCGGAAACACAGGGGGAAATAAATTCTTTTTTAAAAGAGCACCACCTATCATCCCCACCCCCTCACTCCTTCTCTCTCTCTCTCTCTCTCTCTCTCTCTTTGATAAAATCTCTATCTCTATCTCTATCTCTCTCTCTCTCTCTCTCTCTCTCTCTCTCTCTCTCTCTCTCTCGTTCGTTCTACAGTGACGTAGCAAGCCGACATTCAACATCCGTTTTCAACGTCGAGAGCCACAGAGGAAGAGAGAGAGAGAGAGAGAGAGAGAGGGAGAGGGATAGTGAGATAGTGATAGTGAGTGAGAGAGAGAGAGAGAGCACGGATATCTCCAGAGACGGTTCTTTTACGGTTGAGGGGTATGGTGGGGTCGGGTGTAGATAAGGGTTAGGGAGGGAGGGTACTGTGAAAAAGTAGGTGCAAGGTCCCTTTCAGATTAGATCGCGTCCAATTTAGTTCGTTCGAGGTTTGACCTCGATTCCTATAACCCATCTCTCTCGCTCCTTTTAAGGCCCTCTCGCTTTTAATTCTACGTACGTCCAGAGGATGTGACATTCTCCCTCCCTACCCCGTTGTTACCTTTCTCACCCTATTTCATCATAGTAACCACCAACCCCACCCATTTCTATTCTCTTCTCTCTTCTAGAAAAAATGTGATACGTAGCTATCGAACAATCGCAAAAATTAAAGAATCAATCTCGAATCTAATTCGGAATCTATAATCGAGTCGAGTTAAATGCTCTGTCCCATCAAAGAACACGAGTTTCTGTCCGATGCTATTGAACACACACACACAGAC
The DNA here is from genome assembly GCA_911387685.1 of Dolichovespula media. Taxonomy (NCBI): domain Eukaryota; kingdom Metazoa; phylum Arthropoda; class Insecta; order Hymenoptera; family Vespidae; genus Dolichovespula; species Dolichovespula media. Next base: position 2,930,756 of record OU426875.1, on the reverse strand, counting down.
ACACACACACACATACACAGACACAAAATAAGGGTTGGTAATGTTCGAGGGTGTCGACGCGAACCCTTCTTCCCCCCATCCCACTCCATTAATTTAGGAAGCTCGAGTGGTCGGGAGGGTTAGGGTTTACCTTCGGCCGAAAGGTTTCGACAGTCAAAGGACTACCACCACACCATCAACCTCCTCCCTTATCCCTCCCCTACCCCTCTCGTTCAGAATCTGACATCTATTTGACGTTTGATCGATCAATCAGTCTTCCTCACGCGTGTTGACTTCTCAGAAAATTGTATAGGGTGTGACTGATGAAATCGTCGACGTCTACAAGAATTAACGATACCATCGTCTATAATAATAATCAAGGATTAATTGGGTTCGATTCAAATCACTCTAATATTCATGATTGATATATTTTAATGTGAGAAAAGAAGAGAGAGAGCTTGTTCAATGTCAAGTTACCATGGAATACGATATCTTTCGTTAAACGACGTTTAACGGTGATCCCATCGACGTACCAAACACAGCGCCAATGTCTTACATCGATAGAGTCCTGTTTACTCTACTTTATTCTCCTGTAATAATCGGATGATATCGAACGAGATCGGGATAGTTTTTTAACGAAAATTCTAACGAGATTTTTTTTTTTTTTTTTTTCTTTGTTTTTCTTTTTTATTCGACGAAGATATAGGAGAGAAGGATTAAACTGAACGTCGAGTTTATTGTCGCTTTATTTGTCGATAAAGTAGGATAATCCTAATCGAAAACTTCGTCAAAATTCTTTCGAACTTTCGGGGAAGGGGGGACAAAATTCGATTCCGCAATTAACGGACGTTTGAGTTAGCGTCTATATATATATATATAGGGTGGGTCGAAAGTTTTCCCGAGTGATTATAAAGATCGATCGGCCCCATTTCGAAAGCACTTTTGGGCCAAATCTCTTGCGGAGCACTAACTTGAAGTCTTACGACGTGACGACGGAATAAAACATAAAAGAAAAGAAGGAGTTAAAGCGTCTCGTACAAAAAAAAAAAAAAAAAAAAAAAAAGAAAAAAAAGTGGTAATAGATTTTTCAACTTGGCCTGAGAACTTTCGGTCCACCCAGTATGCATAGCAACGTTAACGATCCCCCGAGGAATATCGGTCTGTCAATCGGTGATCATCGTTTTCGAACAATTTTCCATAAATAAAAAAAAAAAAAAAAAAAAAAAGATTAGAACTACGGATTAGGATCGGAGCGTTTGATCATTTGTCAAGAATAGTCAATGGGGGTTTTAATGTCCCCCTCGTTAGTACATAACATCAAAGTTAACAATTCCTTCGCTCGTTATTTCTCAGCAAAAAAAAAAAAAAGAAAGAAAGAAAAAACCAACTTTTCTCCCCAACCTATCAAACGGGCCCCAACTCTATCCCTCCCCCATAGCCACTCAGCTACAATCCCCATAGCCCTCACCGAACCCATCGTAACCATTTCCTTCTCTATCTATCTCTCTCTCATTCTCACTCTCTCTCTCTCTCTCTCTCTCTCTCTCTCTCTCTCTCTCTCTCTCTCTCTTTTCCTTCCACGTTTTCCGATTCCTTAGACAATGAAAGAATGTTGAGAGAGTCTAAGAGCAATTCACACCGAGGTTACTCCATACACAAAGTTTCTATGGGAAAAGAGAGGCCAGGAAATCCCACGTAAGACAGGAAGGAATATCCTGTTAAGGAAGTGAGAGAGAGAGAGAGAGAGAGAGAGAAATAGTGAGCGAGTGAGCGAGTGAGTGAGATAGATTTAAGGAAGTCCCTTCACTGTTACACCAGCGAGTTCTAACTTTGGAGTGTCAGTTCAGTCAGCTACCTACACCATTTCTATACTGTCTCTCGCCTACACCGCATCATGATCCTTCTTATCTAACGAGGAGGAGGAGGAGGAGGAGGAGGAGGAGGAGGAGGAGGAGGAGGAGGGGGGATAAAGGTAAAAAGAGTAGGTTGAATAATACAGGGTGTCCCTTAGAGTAAATCCGTCATACGTATCTCAATACTTTGAACGAGATATCAATTATGAGATATTATTCGCAGGGTAATGAAAAAGAAAAAGGGAAAAAAGTAAAAGCAAGAATTTAATCTGCGACATCTCGGAAGTGAAACGCGCTCGAGGATATTTAATTTCTTTTTTTTTTTTTTTTTTTTTTTTTATGTACGAATGGGTTTTTGATTTTCGTTTTTTTTTCCTTTCTTTCTTTCTTTCTTTCTTTCCGAACGAACGAACGAATACGCGTTGTTCCGATAGGAACGTAAAACGATCGTTAGACGAAATTATTGCGATTTAGAAACGATCGATAATTCGGAATGATCGTAGATGAATGACGGAAGGTTATTTCATCATTGGATCCAATCGATGATCACTTTATTGGACACTCTGTATATGTTGGATAATATAATGGACTTGTTTCCGCTGTTTTCTTTTGTGTGTGTGTGTGTGTGTATGTGTGTTTCATTGCAGAACAATGATTCAAGAAGCAGGAAAAGTTTCGAGAATATACTAAGAGAGGTCCAAGGAGAAGGAGGAGTGGGAGGAGTGGGAGGTGGAGGAGATATTGGCATGAACCTGCAATGCCATATATAGACAAGGATACCTATAGACATTTGCAGACGAGTTTACCATACGTGTGTTTGTATTTCTGTGTACGTACGTTTGTGTGTATATGTGCGTACGTTTGTGTATGTATGGGTTGGGATTCAACGATGATGTGGACCGAGAGGGAGGTGGGTGGGTGGTGAGGGAGAGGGTAAAATTGTAAAGTGTAGTAGTAACGTAGATGTAGGTAAGCCAGGACTGTAAATACTGCATCGTTGCTGCCTACCTCGCACGTTCGATATTGTATACAATCGATTCGAACGATTCCAACCATTTACTCATACCCATGTATACATATACGTACAGGTATATGATAAAATTATTTCGTATTAATTTATTATATCTGCACGACGTACGTTAAACAAAGTACACGAAATAGTTTGATGGGAATATATATCTATGGTGTGAGTGATACGTTTGAAATATTTGAATAATTTCGAACGTAAAATCGTACGTAATTTACGCTAAAATGGTTATACGCTTAGGGATATA
>OU426875.1:2922650-2925150 GCA_911387685.1 Dolichovespula media | reverse complement strand
GTACCCACACGGATTCATTCAATCGCTCGGTTATATACTCTTACATTCGTGTATACACGTGAGAATCGTTTGTATTAGTGAACACAAACGCTACTCCTTGACTCCTTCTCGCTCATTCGCATACGTTTATTTTCTCAAAGTACCACTCACACTCACACGTGTTATACGCATACGCTTACATACGGGATACACTTTCTTATCCCCTCGGTGATACACCTCTCTGAGAGACCTACGTCAAATCGGACGGATAAACGAGTGTGTGCAAAGAGGGAGAGAAAGAGAGAGAGAAAGAGAGAGAGAGAGAGAGAGAGAGAGAGAAAATTTTTGTTGTTGACAGTAACAATCGTCGTTTGTTTGTACGTCTCTTTCCTGTTATCTCAAGCGCTTGCCTCCCAACGTTTGCTTCCCTCAAATTTTTCTTTATTCATTCCTTACTTTCGCCGTATCATTTTTATATACCCCACTCCGTTACGGATTTGATATGAAAGATTCAACGGACGAGAGAAGTGTGGGTGGCACGGGGGGAAGGCGGGGGCGGGGGTGAGAGCCGGGAGGGAGAAGTTGAAAGAGAGAGAGCGAGAGAGAGAGAGAGAGAGAGAGAGAAACTAAGAGAAAGTACGTAACAGGACCACCTTGATACATTTTATTCGAAATTTTATTTCAGTGGAATTTGCGGCAATTCCTATACGCTCTAACAGTGTTAGCTGTTCCGTTGATTCGTGTGTAAGGGTTGTGTGGGTGTTGAGGTAAACGAGTACCCACGCGATCCCCCCTCCCACCTCCTCCTCCTCCTCCTCCTCCTCCTCCTCCTCCTCCTCCTCCTCCACCTATTCCTCCTATTCCTACTCCCCCTCAACCTCCTACTCCACCTCTCTCTTTCTCTCTCTTTGAAATTTACTACCGTCCACTTGATTTCCCGTTTGAGGTTAGGGTTAAACTAACCGTCGAACGTTCGTTTGAGAAGACAAGGACGAAATAAAAGAAAAGAAAAAAGAAAGTAAAAAAATTATCAGGGCGATCAAAAAAAAGATGGTGCGGGGGGGGGGGACGAATCAGGGTTGGAACGTGTTTTTTTTTCTTTTCTTTTCTTTTTTTTTTTTTTTTTTTTTTTTTTTTTTTTTTTTTTTTTTTAACGAAATCTTTAGGTTAATCAAACAAATGTTAAAATCGGAGAATTGTGGAATTCTAATTGTTCCTTCACGGTTTGGTTTAGCAAACTTCGAAACGAACGCGAATCATTAATTCTTCATGATGTTTTACCAATCCCAGAGTACGCACACACACGAACGCGCGCGCGCGTTTCTGGGCACATTTCAAAGTGAATTTGTTATCGCTAGTAACGTTCGTCGTAGGTATTTTACATTATCGATCGAGGAACGACCGAGGGAAATAAAAAGAAACGATGATAACTAAAAGAAAAATATCCCTAGGATATTGTCGAGAATGAAATTGTGGTGACTTTTTCTTTGTTTTTTTTTTTTCTATCTTTTTGTTCTTTTATCTCGCAACGACGGTGACGAGCCGAAACTTTTCAAGCGAGTTTTTTTTTTATATTTATATTTTTTTTTGTTTTTTTTTCTTTTTTTTTTTTTCTTCTTTGAAGTCGATCACACTTACTCGCGGATTTTCAAGATCGATGATTTCCCCGAAAACCCCACAGCCAATCAGATTTAAAAGCTACGAGCCACGTTTGCGAAACTCTGATGGCTTAAAAGGTCGCGTAAAAGGTTAATTGATTTTTGAGATCATTTGATAAAGTGATAAAATGATAAAAAAAGACAAAAAAAGGACCAAAAAAAAGAAAAGAAAACATAAAAAAAGAGAGAGAGAGAGAGAACCTTTGGCTCGTCCGATAACTTTTATTGGGTAACACTAACAAGGTAACGATGAATATAATTAAACTGATAACACGGATGACAATACACTCACTCCGCTGCAATTCCTCCTCTCCTCTCCTCTCCCCTCCTCTCCCCTCCTCTCCACTCCCCTCCGCCACACTCCCGGCTAAAAATTTATGCGCGCGTAAAGGAAATAATCAAAAATTGAATAACCACCAGCAACGTATAGGTCTAATGTTCTTTCAAAGATTCGTCTCGGTGATGATAGTAAAGATAAAAATAAAAAAAAAATTAAGAAGAAGAAGAAGAAGAGAAAGAAGGAGAAGAAGAGGAGGAGGAGGAGGAGGAGGAGGAGGAGGAGGAAGGACAGGAAAAAAAAAGAAGAAGAAGAAGAAGAAGATAAAAAGATCTCTAGATCCGATGGATGATGGCGAGGCATTAACACCAACGTGTTTCGACGTCAGGTGTTGCCCACAACAGAAAAATTTGCATTTAAAGCCAATGCCAGGGGCCAGAGAAAGAGAGATAGATAGATAGAGAGAGAGAGAGAGAGAGAGAGAGAGAGAAAAAATGAATCAGTAAAAAGGACTCTTCTCTCGGATCCTTTTGACGGGACCGAACTCGTCAGGAGGAACAAAAAGGAGGTTATATATATATATATA
>OU426875.1:2915150-2920150 GCA_911387685.1 Dolichovespula media | reverse complement strand
CCCCGTCCCACCCAATCAAGTAACTCCTTCCATCAATTTTAATCCAGGTAGGATCAGTTAAAAATTTTCCATGGTGTCACTGTGTTATATCCCCAATCCAAGCTACCACCCACCCACCCACCCATCACTCCACCTACTATACATTCCACCCCAGCCCTTACCCGAGACGACCCTTCCTTCCACCTCCCCCAGCTCGTCCACCAAACCCCCCTTCCTACTACTCCTACTCCAGCACCTCTTCTTCTTTTAGATCTCGTTATTTCTCGGTCTTTCCTGTCTGAGGATTTTCACGAGATTACATCGAGCCCACTCGCTCGGTAATTCCCTTAAATCCCTTCAACCACGACCCGTCTGCCCTTCGACCTATGACCCCGAAAGAGGATGAAGCATAAGAAGAGAATGGAACAAAATGGAACAAGAGGGAGAAAGAGTTAGTATGAGAGAGATAGATAGATAGATAGATAGATAGATAGATAGATAGAGAGAGAGAGAGAGAGAGAGAACAAGATAAAGATAGATAGATAGATAGAGAGAAAGAGAGAGAAGGAGATAGAGAAAGAGACTACAGTATCAAAGAAAGTCTCTTTTTAATTAACCGGGGCAGCGAACTTTCGACGATCTCACGATTCACCGATAAAGCTTTAATGACAGCCGGCCCCTCCTAGCACCCTTCAGCTTTACCTATGATAGCCCTTCCCCACCTCCCCTCCGCTACCCAACCCCCTATCCAACAGATTCCCTAGACCCCCCTTTACTCTTCTCTTTTCAACTCTTCTGTTCTTTTCTCTTCTCTTTTCTTCTCTTTTCTTCTCTTCTCTTTTCATTTCTTATTTCTCATTGGCCTGGCTTATATCCCTTCCGTGTCTAAAATGCTCCGAGCACTTTATTTTTTTTTTTCTTTTTTCATTCCTTTTTGATTTTTTTTTTTCCTTTCTTTATTTCTTTTTTACCTTCCATCGTTTATGTTTGCACTCTTGTTCGACCCTTTTCGTTACCCCCTCCCTCCCTTCCTTCCTTCAATCCTTCTTCTTCTTCTTCTTCTTCTTCTTCTTCACGTAAAAATGATTTTCGCAAACGCATTTGATAATTGCGCCAGGATTGACAATGATCAGAGAACAATAATAAATATTGGTAATCGATTGCATTTTAATTGGAGAATTTCTTTCTTACTTATTGTTGCTCGTGTAAAAATAAAAATAAAAAAATCAAATCAAGAATTTTACAACCCCCTTCACCTCTCCCTCTCTCTCTCTCTTCGAGTTTCATCGACTCGTTAATAATTTTAACTCTCCAAGCGCGTACTTGCCTGCAAAGTGTGTAAAAAAAAAAAAAAAAAAAACAGAGAGCGAGAGAGAGAGAGAGAGAGAGAGAGAGAGAGAGAGATAGAGAGATAGAGAGAAAAGTGCAATTAACGAAACGATATTTCTCGATAAATTTTAATATTTAAAGTTTAGTTGAGATCGAACGGGAAATTAAAGTAAGTTTCTTTTTCCATGTAACTCATCTGTGAAAGCCAAACAAAAAATCGTTTCTCTTTAACTTCCCACCCTCCCCCCTCTCACTCTCTCTCTCTCTCTCTCTCTCTCTCTCTCTCTCTCTCCTCTCGTCTGCTTTTCTCTATCGTTACACTTGAATCTCACGTAGAGATACAACGAGAGAGACAGAGACAGAGACAGAGATTGAGAGAGAGAGAGAGAGAGGGGACGGAGAGATAGAACGAGAGATGAAAGTTCAACGTTGGAGCCTGCAAAGGATCGTGTTTCCCCTCTCGTCGTTGTTCGCTTCGAATAGGAAAATGATACGTAAAAAAAAAAAAGAAAAGAAAAAAAGAAACACAAAAAAAAAAATACGGAAAAAAAATACAAAATGAAACAAATGAACGACGATAAAAACAACAGGGTGGGCTGGGGGGAGGGAGGATAAAAAAGGGCAAATATCGTCTCTGTTGGCTCGAGTGTGCAATAGAAGGTGCGCTTGGTCGAGGAGGGATAAAGGAATAAACTAAACCAAAAAACAAAAAAAAAGGATAAATAAATGAAAATAAAAAAAGGAAGAAGGATTCAAGGACGTTGGTTCGTCCAACAGCCGGCATACGATTTCCAAAGGACGAAGGTCGTTCTCTTTATCTTTATCTCTCTCTCTCTCTTTCTCTCTCTCTCTCTCTCTCTCTCTCTCTCTCTCTTTCTGGCTTCTTCTCGCATAACGAGTTGCTACCACGTGCCGCAAATGGCATACTTCATAAAAAAAAAAAAGAAAAGAAAAAGGAAGGAAAGAAGGCAAACAAAAAGGAAAATCATAAAATATTTCTCTCGTATCTTTGCGACGGCTTTAATTAATTAACCTGATTAGTTCGGCTCGATTAAATAATAGTAAATTTCATCGAACGGGGGACTATCGTGGCGCGATAAATAATTTCATAGTAATATTAATATCGTTTCTAATACGTTGATTATCTAAGAAAGACCGAAAAAAAAAGAACAAGAAAGAAAATTGATTGATCACAAATTTTGATCGATCCCGATCGATTCATTACTTTTCTCAATCTAATCAACGTTGTCGTTTCAATTTTTCTCGAAACCCTATTCGAGATCGCTCTAATCTGATTTCTAATGTCTATCTAATAATGATTTAGTTTATCTCTCTAATCTAATCCGTATATATCAGGTCAATGTGATGTTCTATTATCTTAACGAGGTATATCTGTAGGATATCTGTTTTATCGACGTTGTCAATGATAGTAAAAGAGAATATGCGAATTAAAAATGTGTCATTTCGATAACTGTATTATCGACATTGTCAAAAGATTAAATTTAAATTGCACGATTAAAAAAAAAATATATATATATATATATATATATATATATATATATATATATATATACATGTATAGAAAGACATTTGTAATTTCTGTATTATCGACATTCAACGAACAATAGAGAAATAATATATAGGAACATCTGTTTTATCGACGTTGTCAATGACTCAATAAGAACCATTAATGAAACAAATATCTCGTAGTATCTGTTTTATCGACGTTGTCAATGACTCAACAAGAACCATTAATGAAACAAATATCTCATAGTATCTGTTTTATCAACGTTGTCAATGACACAATACGAACCATTAATAAAACAAATATCTCGAGGTATCTGTTTTATCGACGTTACGTTTGTCAAACTAAATTGATTTAACGAAAAGTATCCAATAGAAAACTATTTTATCGATCTTGTCATTCGAATACTATTTAAAAAAAAAAAAAAAAATACACGAATAATAGGAAAGTATCGACGTCGTCGATGACTAAAATAAATAAATAAATAAATAAAGTAGACGACGATTATAATCGTTCTTGGACGACGAAAATTACGTGGACGGTGTAATTTTCTTTAAGGATCATCTCTCTCGTTAAGGATTATTCCCATCGGATAATAGAGAAAACGAACCCTTGAACGACATATCTAGAGCTTGGCTCCTCCTCCTCCTCATCCTGATCGTTGAGGAGGAGGGAGTGGGGACGACGACCAGGTTCCTCCAGGTCTCGTTAATTAGTACAGAAATGGGCTACTTCGTTAAACGTAATTACATTAAACGTATCCTTGCGCGTTATTCTATACGCGAACACGATCATACGTACGTATGTACGTATGTATATGTATGTGTATGTGTATATATATTTATATATGTTCGCATTGTTACAAACGCATAAGTGTATACTTAGTCGATCGTTTCGATTGCATTAACGAAGTTTCGGTGTACACGATGTATACTAGAGTTTATAACCAGATAATACGATAATAAACAACGACAATTATTAACCATCGTTACCTATACCATTCGATTCGATTAAATTCGCTTCATTAATTTAATCGGTTATTTACGATTACAACATCTATACTAGAAATTTAACAGACATTTTCTCTCCTTCTGTCCCTTTGTACCTCTCCTTTTTCTTTTTTTTTTTTTTTTTATCACATCATTTTCACCTAAATCCGGAACGATCGATTTCTGCTCAATATTTGCGGCTTTTCGTTCGTCCGAATTACAAAAAAAAAAAATTTCGTCCCGTTTAATTTCATTATACGTAACGAGTGGACGACGAGTCGACGAAAAGCAAAACAAAAAAGAGAGGGGAAAAGAAAGGAAATCATTTTCTCTCTCTCTCTCTCTTTTTTTTATTCTTTCGATTTTTTTTTTTTTTAACTTTTTTATATATTTTTTTCTTTTTTTTTTTTTTTTCAAATGCCTCAAAACGAATCGAATTAAAGGTACCGCAATATTCGCCCGAGATATACGGCCCTGTTCTGGTCCAGACTATTGATCCTACTGAGAGTGAGTGAGAGAGCGAGATACAAAATGGCGATAGAAAGGACGAAAGTGTGTGTGAGAGTGAGAAAGAGAGAAAGGGAGAGAGAGAGAGATAGAGAGAGTGAGACACTGAGAACGCACACACACGCACACACAGAAAAGGAAGAAATGGAAAATAGGGAGGGGTAGTGGGGTGGTGGGAGAAGGGGAGAATCTAAAAAGGAGGGTGTTAGTCCGTATTATTACCCTCAACTTGAACTCGTCGTATAAATTTTTACCTTCGTTCCACTTAAACGTACAGCACACTTCTCTCTCTCTCTCTCTCTCTCTCTCTCTCTCTCTCTCTCTCTCTTCACTTTCGTTCGCGAGATGAGAAAAAAATTTTTTTACGTATCACAAAAATTTCAATCGAGACTGTTATTATGAATGCGTGTTTTTTTTTTAGTTTTTTTAATTTTTTTTTTCTCCCTCTTCTTTTCTAGAGGATCGGAAAAAAAATTTTTCATCCACGTTCGTTCGTATCCAATCGAAATTTTTTTAATCGCTAATTTCCCTCCGAAATATCGCGATTTTTCTCCTCCTCCTCCTCTTCCTCCTCCACCTCCACCCCCCCCCGCCCACCAATTGTTTCTTTCTTTTCCCTGTTCTCGAATCGAAATCTCGGGATTATCTCTCAAACGAGATCATCGATCGCT
>OU426875.1:2905150-2910150 GCA_911387685.1 Dolichovespula media | reverse complement strand
GAGAGAATATTTTTCATTTAACGCGTTTGAACGACGATTTGCATTTTTTTTTTTTTTTTTTTTTTTCTTAGTCTTCTTCTTCTTCTTCTTCGTCGCCGCGAGAAATGAATTGAAAGGCGAAGAAAAGTAAAAAAAGGAAAGAAAGAAGGGGCATCGCATACGACGATTACCGCACTTGAACGAGTAGTGTTTTTATCGAATGAAAAAAAAAAAGAAAAAAAGAAAAAAAGGAAGGAATAAAAGAATTGACAACGACGAACCCAAAAAAAAATTATGGGCATATAATAATAATAATAATTATTATTATTATGATTGTTATTAAAATTTGTAAAACACCGAAAATAAAATTGTTGTCTACCCGTAGGAATCCCGAATAGATCGTTGAATGAATATTAAATCGAACGTATGAACGAGAAAAGGTTTTCTTTCGTTTAATTTCAATGTTAAATAACAGGAAACGAGGAAGGTTGGTATACACAAAATATATATATATATGCGTGTGTGTGTATATATGTATATACTCATGTCATACATATATGTATAAGTAAATACGTACGTACACGTATGAACCGAATGTATGCTTTCTTATCCCTCGATCAGTTAGCTTGGATCAGTCCCACGGTATTTTCTTTGGTACATACGTGTGTGTGTGTATATGTGTATATATATATATATATATATATATATATATATATATATATATATATATCTTAGGCGATTGTAGTTAGATTACATACAATCCGTTACCCCATGCTCGCCATTAATACACGCGAATCCCCTGTATTCCAATCGATCTCCTAATCGATCTATAGATCTCGATCGAACAGAAATTTTGGAATGACCGAATATATATATCATTTGGATATATACGATGATCGATTCCGCGTGATAATTTGTATCTAAAAAGTACGAAGATATAGAAATGCGTATGTTTAAAGGTCGAGAAAACCTAATTACAAATACCATGGGATCAATCGGACCGATCCCAATAAGCGCTGTATTGATAACGAAACTTATATAGGATTTTCAATTGCGATAATATTTTTCATTTCTACATAGAGAAAAGTCTAGAAAAGAAAATGATTTCTAACGATAATAGATACGCGGAATATAAATTTTGATATACCCCACGATTTAGACCGCTTAACGAGGTGTCGGTTATATGATTTAACGATCCGTTAAGCGAGACGCTGTTGTATTACATCGATCGGTATATTGAAGGCAATGATGAATTTGGGTTTATTAAAAGTAGGTTCTATTTACCTTCTATATACATAAATGTGTGTTTGTGTATATATATATATTATGTATATATATATATATATATATATATATATATATATATATATATATATATATATATATATATATATATAATAGACATCGGGTTTGAAGTAAGGCCAGAAACTCTTGGTAATTGCAAAATTCCGTTCGAGAAAGAACGTAGAGAGAGAGAGAGAGAGAGAGAAAGAGAGAGAGATTAGAGATAGATAGATAGTTGGATAGTTAGTTAGAGAGACAGCGTGCGTTACCCGCAAATGGAACGTTTCGAGTTGAGACTCTACACAACACACGGTCCTTTTATACTATTCTCTCTAGCCGAGAGAACGCAATTATTGCAGGCATGCGCGACTCTGTGTGCGTGTGCGCGCGTGTGTGTGTGTGTGTGTATATATATATATATAATATATACACCAGTAAGGAAGCCTAACGAATACCCTGTAGTATCGTTGAAAGTCGCTAACGTATGAGAGAACGAAAGAGAAAAAAAAAAAAAGAAGAAGAAGAAGAAGAAGCCCGGACCCTCGTATTGGACACCCCGGTTACTAACGGGTGGTGTGAAAATTTAGAGAAAAAATGGTTTGGGAGAGGGTGGTTAAATTTGGGGAGGGTTTTCTCGAAAGCGTTTGATGCTACATGCGCTAGTAAATAATTAGGTCGATAAACGAATCGATCGAGAGTGTTACAAGGGTTAGATTTTGCGCGAGTAATTTTCTAATAAATTCCTATTAATCGTAATACCTTAGGTATTCCTACGGTGTACTGTTAGTTCACTCGACAATTTTCTTATTCCTTCTTTCTTTCTTTCTTTCCATCTTTCTTCTCTATTCAAAATCAAATTCCGAAGGCAAAAGATCGACAATGTATGTATGATCGTATTCTCTCTAAAAAAAAAAAAAGAAAAAGAAAAAAAAGCAACCCTTTTGTCCTTTTTCTCATTTTTTTTTTTAAATTAACCGCACGTGCTGATTACACGTGTTACTACGGTGTACCGACAATTAGCTTGAGAATTTTTTGAAACAAGACTCGTCTCCTCGAAATTGAAGGATCGAATTCTATTCTAATAAATCCTTATAGGTTACGTTGCTTAGCTCGATAATTTTTAATAACAACAATAATAATAATAACAATAATAATAATAATAATAATAATAATAATAATAATAATAATAATAAAAATCGTATCTATACGGTGTACCGTTAGTTCACTTGAGAATTTTTCTCCCCCTTCAAAAAAAAAAATAATATCCGTACGGTACAACGAATAGATCGAAATAATTCGTCGAACGATGTCTCTATTAATTAATCGTCTTCACATATATATATATATATATATTTTTACGGTGTACTGTTAGTTTACTCGAGAATTTTTCATAACAATCATAACTCTCTCTCTTTCTTTCTTTCTTTCTTTCTTTCTTTCTTTCTTTCTTCCTTAAAAAATCGACACGTTCAATCGATTTACCATTCCAATTAATCATTCCATCGAGATTTGTTCCCTATTGGTGTACCGTTAGTACACTTGAGAATTTTTCCCTTCGCAAAAAATCATTCTCTAAGTACGAATGTATATATATATATATATATATATATATATATATATATATATATATAAAGAACAAAAAAAATAAATAGAAATAAAAAAGAAATAAGAAGAAGAAGAAGAAGAAGAAGAAAAAAAAAGGATCAACACGGTTAATCCATAGCAATCTTCGCTCGTAACTCAAACAGGGTGAACTATAACTCGTCTTACTCATATATTTAAACGATATGTATACAACAAGCGCGCGTGCTCACCCTCACGCACACACATACACACATACATATATACATACATACATATATATACATATATATATATATATATATACTCATACGTATCCAATCGAGAATTCCACGATTCGCATTATCGGTCGATTGCACCGAACGTAAATTTCCCTGGCGTTTCTCGCGTGTACGCTTCTCAAGAGAGAGAGAGAGAGAGAGAGAGACAAAGAGAGACAGAGAGAGAGAGAGAGAGAGAGAGAGAGAGAGCACGAATCCGTTCGTTTCACAGAGCATCCAGGTGTGTTGGCGAACGATGCTTGTATAGTACGATGTTCTTGTGTGTATGTATGCGTGTGTATGTGTTTGTGTGTGTTTGTGTGTGTATGTGTTAGTGCTGACGGCAGTCTGTAGGTCAGTTATACTGTTACTGTTACCGCGCGTCCAGCCTATTACCGGTTATCTCGTCGTGCGAGAGAGCAACGGTATGCGCAGCAACTTCGATCGCAATGGAATTCTCTTCTACTCTACTACTACTACTACTACTACTACTACTACTACTACTACTACTATTACTACTATTACTACTATTACTACTATCCGAACGTCGGGTTCGGACGTACTCGTAATCCCTCCACCCACTTCACCCTCACCCTCACCCTCACCCTCACTCAATCCGAACGCGACGATAACAGTAACAACGATAACAACAATAAAAACAATAACAACAACGACCACGACGACGAGGAAGGCTAGAAAAATTGTTCGGAGGATAAATTCGAACGAAGATTTTCGAGATCGAAGGAGAACTGGTTTTTTTTTTTTTTTTTTTTTTTTTTTTTTTTTATTGGATTGAATTTTTACTCGAATTTTATTACGTCCATTGATCTGATTTGATTTATGTGTACATATATATATATATATTTTTTTTTTGATGATACTGACAAATTTTTGATCAATCGATCGTCAAAATAATTCTTACCATCCATCTTTATCCATCTCTATCTATCTTTGTTTCCCTCTTATATCGTAATATAATTTCAATCATAATTATAATATTGAAAGCGTATTAATTGAAATATAATTTGTCAATTGATCACTCCGTATATTAAATTATTTGACTTTTACTTTTTCTTCTCTCTTTTTTTTTATTATTATTATTATTATTTCTTCTTCCTCTTTCTCTCTCTAAAACTCACGTTTTAACTTTCTCTCTCTCTCTCTCTCTCTCTCTCTCTCTCTCTCTCTCTCTCTCTCTCTCTCACTCACTCTCTCTCTACTCTCTTTTTCTATCTCTTTCTCTCTTACACTTTCGGTGTCGTAAATCAGTAAAGTATATTCTCGTATGCAAAACGACGAAGGCCACGAAAATGGCGGCTACGGCAAACGTCGTACGAACGTCTTTAATGGAACACCTCGGGTTAAACCATCAATAACACGAAGAAATTCTTAATTAATTGCCCACATATGTCGGTTAATTAAATATGCGATACGAGGCACCGTGCAGCCGCCACCCCGCCCGAGGGGGAGGCACGCATACCCCACACGTCGTCGTTCTCCTCCTCCTCCTCCTCCTCCTCCTCCTCCTCCTCCTCCTCCTCTTTGTCTCACCCCCTTTTCACAATTTCATCCCCGTTACTATAACGAACGATCTAAAGGACACATTTTTCCTTTACTCCTTTTCCCTTTTTAATTAATTAATTAATTACTAAATTAATTAATTATTGATATAATTAATTAATTACTAAATTAATTATTTGTTTATTTAATTAATCAATTACTAAATTAATTAATTATTTATTTAATTACTCAATTAATTAGGTTATAAAATTGTTTTAATAGAAAAGAGAAAGAAAACAAATCAAATTGTTCGCCGTCGACGATCCCTCAAATTTACTTTTCTTCTTCTTCTTCTTCTTCTCTTCGAAAAGTAAAAAAAAAAAAGAAGAAGAAGAA
>OU426875.1:2897650-2902650 GCA_911387685.1 Dolichovespula media | reverse complement strand
ACTATATATATATCATGGGATATCTGTATCAATGATTTGTTGTATCAATAATATTATATGCTCATTTAATATTTCTTTGTTATAGTAATAATAATAATAATAATAATAATAATATTATATATATAAAATAATAATAATAATAATAATAATAATAATAATAATAATAATAATAATAATAATAATAATAATAATAATAATAATAATAATAATAATAATAATAATAATAACAATTTCATATCAGTATTGATATTTAATTTATAATAAATTCAATTAATAATATTCAATGCAATTTAAATTTATATATATATATATATATATATATATATATATATAATATATCTTTCATGTTTGTTATTAAATATTATTATTAATGGCATTAATATCACGATATAATATACTAATACTATCGATATCATTAGCATCGCATTTAATCGTACCGATATCGCGTTTAATCATTTATATCATACATTTATTAATTTATTATTATTATGATTATTATTATTATGCTAAAAAATTTGTATTAATAAAACTAAAGAATTAAAAAAAAAAAAAAAAAAAAGAAAAAAAGAAAATTCCCTAGGTGATGTCTCGTCGACGTCACTTTTCCTATCGAAAGAAATTGTTCGAAATAAAAAAAAAAAAAAAAAAAAAAAAAAAAAAAAAAAAAAAAAAAAAAAGAAGAATAAAATTGAAATTAAAAGTAAAAATAAAAATAAACATAAATATAAACGCCGTGATGTTTATAATGGCAAACGACACGTGATTGCGGTTAAACAGATTTGACACTTCATTATTATATTCCTATGGTATTTTAAAGAGCCGCCGCAAGCTGATTTAACGATTCCCTATGTGGTGGTATGGGGATATATATTAAGTGCACCGATCAAAACGATTGGTCGCGAGTGAATAGCGATAAATAATAACGCATGTATTCGGATACGTAGGTACTTACGTATCTACATATGTACCTTAGATACATACACACATATAATATATATATATATATATATATATATATATATATATATATATACATACATACATAAATAAGAAAAACGTAGAGAAAGAGAGAGATAGATAGATAGGGTGTAATAACAAGGTGGCAATAAATTACACCACGCCGTATTATCACACACCAAGAAGGCGTTTATTGGAAGATGCTTTTACGTGTCACCAGTGATGTCCCGTGACAACAACAACAACAACGACGACGACGACAAAAAAGAAAATTAAAAAAAAAAAAAAAAAAAAAAAGGGGAAGAAAGAACCAATTTAGAAAGAAATTATAGAGCAAAAAACTATAACTTCGCGTCCGCGGATTATCTATGGCAAACGAAGTGACACATGCACGTGCACACATGCACACGCACACGCACAAGGAATGACACAGCACACACAGAGAAAGAGAGAGAGAGAGAGAGAGAGAGAGAGAGAGAGAGAGAGAGAGAGAGACGGTTAGAGACGGACAGAGTCGAGGATAGGGCAACCAGAAATGAATCGTAAATTATAAACCACTCTTACTGATAGTCAACCGTGAAAGATCGTTACTTATATACATACACACACACACACGTGTGTGTATTTATATATATATATATATATATATATATGTATATATCATGCAAATATATATATATATATATATACACTCTCGTTAATTAGTCCGAAGCTGGAGTATTCCTTCGCAGAGTAAATTTCAAGATCGTAGATTGCCTGGTTTAAAACGTTGACTATGAAAATGAAAATTGCTCTCTCTTCTATGTTGGTTTAAATAATTCCTTTTATTTTATTTTTGTTATTTTCTTTGGAAAGGGTAGTGCGGTTAGTGGTTACTTGATAGCAATCATTTATATCATTTAATGTATTATTTTATATATAAATATATATGTTTGTGTGTGTGTGTGTGTACACATGATTATTTAACCTAGATAGAATGTAACAGTCGTTATTAATGTTTAATTAAATCGCATAATTGTTAATATCGACCCTTCCATTAGTTTCCTTCTTTTCTTTTTTTTTCTTTTTTTTTTTTTTTTTTTTTTTAATTATTCATTTGGCCTGATTTTTCCTACGGATATATTATCTAACCGACTGATAGACGAGAAGAAAAATAATAGAAATAGAAAGAGATGGGTGTGTGTTTCATAATCCATGTGTTATCATTCCCCCGCATACGTGCAACGTGTTTTTTCCGAAGGTACCCTCAATCACCTGCTTTTTGTTTTTTGTTTCTTTCTATTTTTTTTTTTTCCTTTTTTATCAGATGACCTAGAGACAATCAATCTCTTTTTTATACATTCCCTGTTCTCTCCTCGTACGCGGAATACCGTACTATTGTTGGAATATGGATTTGGTACGCTTCGGTGACGTACCATTGTTATAAATGTAATAGGTGGGCGCTGTAGTCGGAGTTAATGCGATTGCCATTCGTTTTAGAAATTACGCGCTAATTGTGAGCAATACATTAAATGAATGATTATCGAACGAATCGCTTTGGGATTCACAATATGGAATTAATGAATGAATTAGCGTCTAGATTTATATATACCGATTGATTTTTCGATTGTAATTACAAACCGGCGTTCTAAATTCGATCGTAAATTCATCGAAGCTCGTAGAGTTCAATCTACCTCTATCTCATTCTTTATCTTCTTATTTTTCACGTAGAAAAAAGAAAGAAAGAAAAAAGAAAAAATGGTTTCTCGCGGCATTCGTGACTTCGATGGTGACCTTGGTAATTACAGGTTAGAAAATCATACCCGAGTTTATTATTACAGTTATTGGGGGTTATGATCCGTGACGCGCGACCAATCGAAATATAGGACAATCAAAAGTTCCACCCCGATTAAGAACCCACCCTTCCGAAAAAGAAAAAAATAATAATAATAACAATAATGGTTTTGTAAACAACGATTAATCGTTCCGAACGATTTTCGTTAAAAAAAAAAAAAAAAAAAAAAAAAAAGACAAATCTGAGGATCTCTTTTTTATTATTTGACCAAATCCATCCAGTGCGTACACTGTGCATATATTTAAAAAAAAAAAAAACAAAAGTCCCTAGATCGGTAAATTCGAAGATGGTGAATAATATTTGACTGGCCTAACGAAAGGGATACAAAAAGAGGGGTATGAACGAGATTGGTTTGGAAGGGGTATATAAAAGGGAGGGTGAGAGGTATATACATATAAAAAAAAAAAAAAAAAGAAAAGAAAAGAAAGAAAACACTTGATCGTAAAAAGAAAAAAAAAAAAAGAGGCTATAATTGCCGAAGGGCTGAGACGATGTCGTTCGTGTCCTATGATGGGATTCGCGTTGCCAAGCAACGGCATGCTTTCGGTGCTACCATCTCGTACGTAAAAAAAAAAAAAAAAAAAAAAAAAAAGAGGGGGTTGTTCTCTCCTTTTGTTTCGAGATCAAAAGGATCAACCCTCTCCGATCAACCCTCTTTCTCCGTCTAACCCCTCGAACGGGGTTGACTTGAAACTGGCTATCGCTGGTTGTAAGGAAACGAAAAAAAAAAAAAAAAAAAAAAGAACTAAAAAGCACGGATCGAGAATCGAAAAGTCGAGAATCGTGATTTGAGGGTGTTGGTAGGGGGGGGGGGATGGGTACTGTGGAGGGAGGGGAAGAGGAGTTCAAGAACGATATGGGCAAAGATTGAACGAGTTTTGTCGAGGGACATTTATCGAGCCAAGGGCAAAACTCTTTTAAACCGGAAACCGGCCAATGATTCTTCCGTTAACGTTCATTCTCTCCTATCGACCCTACCACCACCTCCCCCACCTCTCCCACCTCCACCACCTCCCCCACCTCCACCTCCTCTTCCTTCTCCTACCTCAAGCAACTCCTCGACCAATCATCCCTATCTCCTTCTATCCTCTTCTCATGCTAACCAATTGACACCGACTACCATTAGGATTAATAATAATAATAATAATAATAATAATAATAATTCTCCTACGAGAGAATAAATTTTTCATTATACGTCGTTTCGTGCATACGTTATTTTTTTCTTTTCGTTCGTTCGTTCGTTTTTTTTTTTTTTTTTAGGAGAAATACGAGGGGATCATTGGCCATCCTTTTCTTACTTTTCTGTCGTTGTTCTTTTTTGGGGAGGAAGGGGAGGGGGATCGATATTTAATTTCCTACATCATGAAAATATTCTAATTCGTTTTGCGGTTTAACAATCGAACGGATATTGAACGATTAAATGGATATCGAACAATCGAATGTATATTGAAAATTGAATAATTGATTTACCCCATTCTTCTTCTTCTTCTTCTTCTTCTTCTTTCGTTTTATTTTTTTTTTTTCTTTTTCATCTTTTCGTTGTTGGTTCTCGTTTCGTTCATATTTTAGTTTTTATCCCGTATCGTATCGTATCGTATCGTATCGTTTTAACTACAGTAACGTTTCCGTCCCGTTCAATATTTATTCCCCCCCCCCACCCCCCACCCCTCCTCCCCCACCCGATACTACATCTACGGTGGTAGAAATTCGGAATTCGTAGAAAAAGTTATCGCGATACGTGGTCGAGATAAATCGAATATATATATATATATCGTACGCGTTCGAGATACGTTCGACCATCATAAATAATTTATTTGAAGAGAGGGATGAAGGGAGTGGAGAGGAGAGGAGAGGAGAGGAGAGGAGAGGAGAGGGGATTAACTCACCATAATCGGAGTGCAATCTTGCCGCCTAGATGCAGAGGATGGAGGTACGCTGTCCGACCGCAGCATCTGCAACAAAGGAAAGACGAAAAAAAAATTAAAAAGAAATTAAAAAAAAAAAGAGAGAGAGAGAGAGAGAGAGAGAGAGAGAGAGAGATCAACTCACTCGAGTTTTATTCCTTCATTTTTCACATACTCAGAGTCGTACTCGTACTCGTGCTACACCCTCCCCCATACTCACCCCACCCACCACCTCATCCCGCAATCGCTATAGCTACAATGCAACAGCAACAGCAACAGCAACAGCAGGACCTGCTGCTACCACC
>OU426875.1:2867650-2890150 GCA_911387685.1 Dolichovespula media | reverse complement strand
ACACGCACACACGCACACACACTCTCTCTCTCTCTCTCTCTCTTTCTCTCCCTCTCACTCTGTTTCTCTTATGTGTATATAACAAAGAATAATAAATAAAAAAATAAATAAATAAATGTCAATGGATCGTTTGATTGATTTTAAAACGTAAAGACACGCGATTACATTTGTCACCCAGGGCACCGAGTTAAACCAAGTACGTACCTGATACATTGGCGTAGAACGAGGGACGCGAGAATATTGTTTAATAATTTTGCAAAAAAAAGAAAGGGTAAATAAATGAGCAACAATTTAGTGTCGATTTAATCGAAATTTTTCAAACGAATTCGTTTTCGTTCGCCTTTCTTTTTTTGTTTTTTTTAAAGATTAAAAAATTCCCTTGTAACTCCAATGTATTTCTCGATATCTTTCGTTCAAATACTTTTAACCTTTCTTCACAGAATTTTGAGATCTTTCTTTCTTTCTTTTTTTTTTTTTTTTTTTTTTTTTTTAGTAAGGATTTTAAGTTTTTCTTCTATCGAGATTTTTCTTTTTTCTTTTTTTTTTTTTTAGGACGTCTCAGCACTTTCTTGGGACTGTTTTTCTTTTACTTTTTTTTTTTTTTTTTTTTTATATATATATATATATAAATCAAATTCTAGATCAGATTCCTTTATACGAATTCGCTCGGGTGAAGGGTACAGAGAAGGCAGTATGGTATCGACAACAAAAAAGAAAAAAAGGAAGAGAAAAAAAAATATTTGTCTATGTAAGGGGTGCGCCAAACGGTAAAACCTCTGCAGGAATTCGCGGAATTCCAAGGTCCTTAAGACAGGGCGCTGTAGTCCTGCGGTAAAAAAGCGATATATCGATGATAGCGATCGATCGACGGTAGCAAAACTTCTCCCAATTACGCTACCAGGGAGGAGGAAGAACAATGAAATATCGTAAAGCACCCTGCGTACAATAAATACACACCCGTTCAAACCCTTTCTATTCCAATAATCCCTAATCCCGATCCTTATTGGATTCCATCTGGAATCGTTACTCCTCGAAGGAAATAAAAAAAATAAATAAATAAATAAAGAAAGAAAGAAAAAAATGAATAAAAATTCCTCCTCCCCACGTAAAATTTGCATTTGCAGGTTATTTCAATTTTCCAAAAATATATCCTCACATGTCCGTCCTTTAAAAGCGGTTTTTGAATTCTTCTCGGTTTTTATGACACTCTCTCTCTCTCTCTCTCTCTATCTATCTCTATCTTTATCTCTCTCCTTTCTCTCCCCTCTACTCCACCCACCCACCGATCCATCCGTCCATCCATCCATCCGTCCATTTTAAAGCGCTTGTAACGAGCTGAGGCTTAAGAAGATTTGAAAGACAAAAAAGAGAAAAAGAAAAAAGATTTAAGAAGAAAAAAAATCAAAACGAAAAAGAAAGAAAAAAGAAAAAGGTCCGACACGTGCGCCAGAGCACATATTATAAGAGAGCATGTCCCTTTCTTCCTTTATGTAACCCACGAACACGACACAATATCACGTATACGGCAGTAACAGCAGCAGCACAGCAGCAGTAGTGGTAGTGGTAGTGGTAGCAGCGGTAATTGTGGTAGTGGTATTATCTAACGGGTGACCAGAAACACCGAAATGAATATTTCTTTTAACCTTAACGCCATGCCGCGGAATGATTAAACCAGTCTCACGTGTACAGAAAAGAGAGAGAGAGAGAGAGAGAGAGAGAGAAAGAGAGAGACGCATAGTTAGGTCGACCGGTATAGTTAATGATCCATGTACCAATGCTCTTACAAACTCAGCAACGTAGAGAGAGAGAGAGAGAGAGAGAGAGAGAGAGAGGAGGGCTACGTAAAAGGGTTGTTCTTGTTGTTGTTGGCTCATTTGCATCAAAGATTTACATAGAAATCGGAGAGCGACCCGACCCGGCCGTCCTACTTCTTTTCCAATTTCGACACTGTCGCTAAAAACCGTGACAGGATGCGATCGATCCAGAAAGATCTATCATATCAAATATTGAACGAGTCGTGTTTACCGAATTGCCTTTTTCTTTTTCCCTTCTTCTTTTTTCAAAAAAAAAAAATTTACTGGCAGCAGGATTTTCTCTTTTGGAACATGAAGAAGAAGAAGAAGAAGAAGAAGAAGAAGAAGAAAAAGAAGAAATTACGGTGTACGCGTACGTAACAAGCTTACAAATGTATTACATTTTTACGGGGATACCCAAATGAAATACCTCAGGGCAAAATTTCACTTTACGCAATTAGGCTACCTCTCCGCCTATCCTTCCTTCCTTCCTTCCTACGTCCTCGCTCTCTTACGTGAGAATAACTATATCGCCAATGATTTTTCAATCAGCTGACAAATGCGTCACCTTGCCTATCTGACGTATAAAAACGATACGTAGGCGTCCTGTATATATGTATACATCCCTTACCCCCTAGCCATCACCCTATTAAAACATTTTAGCATATAAAATCCAACGAACGTGATCGAACCCTAACCTAAAAATTGAACAAAAAAGAATCCACTCGACCAAATCCTCAAATTCGTTCAAATCGATCGCGAACATAACCTTAAAAAAAAAAAAGTCTCGCCATTTTTTAACGATCTATCCGCGAAAGATGGTATTCGATGAGAGAAGGGCCTACGGAATTGGAGAAAGAAATTCTTCGATCGTTGAATTTCGCACGAATTAACAAATAAAACCCTCCAATCGTTATCGATCCATTGAAAGACGTACACATAATACGAAATTCTTCATCTTCTTGCCAACGTAAAGAAAAAAAAAAAAGAAAAGAAAAGAAAGGACACTTTTTAATATAAACCCCTGAGTTTACGTCTCTCTCGATCTTACAGAGAAATATATTTAGACGGTTCTGTGATTCGTTTTTGATTGGAGTAATACCGTCAAAGAGAGACTAACGCGGATTACATGTATATAAATAAATACATAACTACAGGGACTTTGTATTATGTACAAATGTACACGTGTGTGTGTGTGTGTGTGTGTGTGTGTGTGTACAGAAGAAAACGTTCTCTGTCCTCGTCGAGTTCCCTTTCGTGGCATCTCTCGTCGTCTCTCGCTCTCGCCTCGATTCACTCATATATATATATATATATATATATATATATATATATATATATATATATATATATATATATATATCCCTCTTCTCTCAGTGGGTCAAACGAAGAAAGTGTGTGCGAAAGCGCAAATACCTGCTCGCCTTATTCCAAGTATTAAACTGAGCCGGGACAAGGTGAAACGTTTTACTTCTATTCGGTAGGGTGGGGGAGGTAAGGTGGTACGGTGGGAGGGGTTGGAGGGAGGGAGAACCACGACGCGTACATTTCTTATCTTTTTTTCTCCTCCTCCTCCTCCTTCTTTCAACGTTCAAGAATCTCTCTTTGCAACAGATTACGTGGTTATCTTGTTAAAAACACACACACACACACATATATATATATATATATTCATTTTTTCCCCTTGAATAATCTTTCGGCGACTATTAAAAATAATTTATAGGTTAGGTCCATCCTGTTATCCTATTATCCTCTGTACATATTTGTATATATATATAAAATTTTATACCCATTTACAAGTCCATCCTTTTCAAACACTCCTTTTACAGGGTTTACACTTTCAAGGGTCGTGAAGAAAAAGAAAAAGAAAAAAAGGAACTGATAATAATTGACTTTATGAAATCGTCTAGGAACTTTTTTGAATTCCAAATCTAGCAACTTCTAAGGTAACTATCCTGTACACACACAAACACACACACACACACACACATACACACAATGTCACACTCTACGCGTATACCAAAGTGTCGTTCCATAGAGTCACAACGATGCAAATCTTTTCTACTGAAGCGAGGAAAAATACATTCCCCTATAAGGAGTCATACGTATAAAATAAATAAATAAATAAATAAATAAATAAATAAATAAATAAATAAATAAACAAATAAATAGATAAATAGAAAGGGCATATCGTATAAGGTTCAATGGCAGGGTTGGAAGGTTCGATTTATGTTATAAGCTATTCTCAATGCTTCGGTTACTTTCTAGTCGCGTGCTCTGAAGTGGGCTATTAAATCCTCCTTTGCCACTTCGGTATAAACTGTCTCTCTCTCTCTCTCTCTCTCTCTCTCTCTCTCTCTCTCTCTATCTATCTATCTATCTATCTATCTGTCTGTCTCTCTCGCTCGACTGCCCGGCAATAACAAATAACGATATAACCCAGAAAGATATAAAATTGCATCTTTTTGTTTGCTTCTCTCTATCCCTCTCCCACTCTCTCTCTCCCTCTCTCTCTCTCTCTCTCTCTCTCTCTCTCTCTCTCTCCTCTCTCGCTTTCTGTATTTTTTTGTCCTTTTCGTTATCTCAATCGACTCGTCCTACTCGTTCGTTCAAAACACCACCGTAAATTCTTCGCGATTTAAAATAAAATTATCACCGAGATCGCTGTATTCCATCGATTTCTTACATATTCCTTAGGATTTTTGTTTTGTTCCTTTTTTTTCTTCTCATCTCTCTCGTTGAAACGATGCGTACCTGGGATCTTGCTAAATCAATTTTTTTTTTTTTTATAAATAAATTTTGAAAAATTTCTAAATCCAATTGTTTTTCGACGAATTATCGATCGTACTAAGGACGCGTACCGTTGGCGCTGTAGTATACCGTTCGTTCGATCGGATCGATCGTCGATCATTGATCGATGCATTTTATCCGACGTAAAAAAAAAAAAAAAAAAAAAACAACAAAAAAAAAACAAAAAATTATACAACGACGAATATCGGGAATATATATTCGGGAATATATTCGATCCCATTGGCACGCCTACACGCGTTAACAACAGGCGTAAAGCAGTAATGTGGTACTACATACCACCCCCCCCCTTAACCCCACCCCACCCCCATTGATATTCCATCGACGAATGTCGAAGTAAAATTGATTCGTTTGAAAAAAAAAAAAAAAGAAAAGTAGAACGTAAAGGAAAGGAAAAATTTCATCGACGTAATACAATCTTCCACTTCTTCTTCTTCTTTGCATTATTATTTTTATTGTTATTGTTATTATTATTATTATTAATCGAGAATAATCATAAAATCCTTAAAGAGAGAGAAAGAGTGAGAGAGAGAGAGAGAGAGAGAGAGAAATAGGAAATCCCGAAAGAGGTCTACGCCAATGTTTATACGAAAGGGGGTGCATAACGAAACGCAAACAAGTAAGAAGATAATCCTGTACGCGCGAGGAATAAAATTAAAGGTACCTTATCAGTTAGTCCTTGATAGGTCTGAAGGAAGACGGAAAGAAAAAAAAAAGAAATACAAAAAAAAGAAGGAACGAGAGAGAGAGAGAGAGAGAGAGAGAGAGAGAGAGTCTGGACGTGTTAATCGAACAGACGGAGAAAGAAAGAGATCGGATTTATGGCGACCAGAACTGTGGTAAGGTAAAGAGAGTGAAGAAGTGGGGTGAGAGAGAGGAGGGGTTGAGGGAGGAGGGAGTAGACGAGGCTGCGGAAGGAGGAGTACGAGGTTGGTGAGGGGGTGTTGGGGGTGAGGGGAAGGGCAAGGACTACCCACGCTAGGTTTCTACGCACGCGTACGAGAGATCGAGTATAGAACGAGACGACGACGACGACGACGACGACGACGACCCACGCTATGGGATTTTACGAGTCAAGAGTGGTAAATGTAAGGGGAGAGAGAGAGAGAGAGAGAGAGAGAGAAAAAGAGAGAGAAAGGGAGAGGAGGGGGGAGAAAAATAGAAAGAGAGAAGTTTCTTATCGAGGGAAACCACTGTAAGAGTCTCAAGGACGAACCAGTCTTTCTCTCCCTCTTTTATACACCACCCCTTTTCTATGGTGTCTACTCCTCTTCTTGTACTTCTTCCATTTCTTCTCTCTTCTTCATCTTCTCGTTCATTTCGCAAAGTTTCTCCAAAATTCCCGCGGATTCTAACCCCGTTATCGTTTTCTTCCTTTTGTTGTTGTTTTCGTTGTTGTTAATCGATGTATCACAACAGCGCAATTGGTATATATACCCATTTTCTGTTTATTTCATTGCCTATCCAATCTCTGCATCGTCCTATCATTATTTTCATCGATAACCCGTCGATCTACGAATGTCTATACGAATGTCTAAAAAAAAAAAAAAAGACGACGTTTCTGTCTTTTTTTTTTTTTTTTTTTTTTTTTTTATTATTGGTATCTCGGTATAGGCGTGGCGCAGTTATTGGGTATTAGTATTTTGGCGTTTCTGCCAATGCTATTGTCTCTTAACTATCTTCAACGATTATGCAAATACGACGACTGATCTTAATCCTATTCCGCGAGTGAATAAACTAGTTTTAAACACTGTTTCACTTATATGGTGTTGGTGTAGGTGTTGGTATTGGTGTTGGTATTGGTGTTGCTATTTGCTATTCTTCCTTCGATATTGTCGACACATATAAATACACCGACCTACGTTATTATCATTCCGCAATGAAGTAATAATTCCAATAATGTTTTGCCGAGCCAATATAAGTGTATCAGTACATAGTATTATATATATATATATATGACGTTGATGTAGTAGTATCGGTGTAGTTATTGCTTTACAGATTTTTATGACCTTATTTTTTTTCTCCGTTGTTGTTGTTGTTGTTGTTATTGTTATTTCTTCTCTTTCGATCGATCGATTAATTGATCGATCTTGTTATCTTCTCTTTCTTTTTTTATTGGAAATAAATATATAACCCGATTCTCGCGTGATTCATCATTGGACGCTATAGCGCAGTACATAAACGTAGCAGCATCCTTTTCCTTCTTTGGTTCAGCTCTTTACGATTTAATCTATGTATCTTACGGTCAACCGCCTATGTCCTATATTCCGTAGAACCTCATAAATCCGATGACCACCATGTCCGAGTAGGAAACCAAGCGGAGATAGAAGAAATCTAATTCGCGTAATAGTACCTTGGAATTTCTGTGGTCTCATCGCAACGTGTATATATATATATATATATATATATATATATATATATATATATTTTTTCGTCTCTCTATCTCTATCTCTATCTCTCTCTCTCTCTGTCTTATTACATTCGTAACAATTTTATTTTCAATTTTATTTATAAACGAGAATGAAAAAAAAAAGTCACAGTAAACAATTTTATATAATATTATGTTGGTTATTTTTATAATATAAAAATTAAATTGGATCGTCGTCGCTCGAATCAAACGAAAACGAAAATGGAAAATAAAAATAAAAATAAAAAAACACACACACACACAAACAAACAGACAAAAAATAAACGAACAAATGAAAGATAAAATAAAATATAAAAAAGTAATTTGTCGTAAAAATTATATTCTTTATGTTGGAATGACATAAAGACAATCCTAAATACACTTTTGTTACGTCTCCGTTAATTATTATTATTAAAAGCGATAATATTCATATATATATATATATATATATATATATATATATATATGTATATATCGAATTGCATTAAACGAATGAATTCATTTATTATAATAATTAATTATAATAATTAATTATGATATTTAATTACAGCCATACCCCGATAGGTATAATTAACGTGCGTTCCCTCGATCTTCGAAACATCGAATCAAATTCTAATTTATAACGACTATATAATTAATAAATTATATTTTTAAAGTTTATATAATAATTATACACAGCAAAAAACAAATATATATATATATAATTAATAATTTTATAATATAAAATAGCCTTTCTAAATTTATAAAACATATTTAAAAATCTACAATAAATAAAATTATAACGAATATCTGATAAACATTTAAAAAATATTAATATTTATATAACAATAATAATAATAATAATAATAATAATAATAATAATAATAATAATAATAATAATAACAATAACAACAAAAATAATAAAAACGAATTATAACATTTGGGCCCTCGTTATTAATTCAACGAATTAAAGCACAGTTAACAAAATCGTCGTTTCTAATAAAAATAAAAATACATATGTAATAATATAACGAACGTTCTAATCGATATTTTTAATCTCCAACTAATCCCAATTCGTCGTAACAATTCTCGTCGTTTATGGAATAGAATAATGACGATGATGTCACATTTTTCGTACGATATTAAATAAAAAATAAAAAAAAATAAAAAAAAAATAAAAAAAAATATACATACACATACGCACATACACACATATGTATAATAAATTTCCATATAAATTTCTAATCCAAATTTCTAATCCATGAAAAAAAAAAAAAAAAAAGAAATAAAGAAAGGATAAATGACATCTCATCGAATGAAAAATGTTGACGGACTTAAACTTAAGGAGGAACATTTCTTTTCTTTTCTTTTTTTTTTTTTTTTTTTATGTATGATATGATACAAATAAAACAATGAAAGACAATATCGATGATTTTCCATCTCGAAACTCGTCGATCCATGGATCTTCAAGGAAGATCCTCGAAAGAAAAAGAAGAGGAGGAGGAGGAGGAGGAGGAGGAAAAAAAAGAAGACGTACTCCCTCTTCCAAAATATATATCTTCGGATGAAGTAGGAACGACAGAGAAAATACCACTACGGCACATCACACCAAATATAAATATGAAACCAATAACAACATTGGATTCAAATTTAATTCGAAAATAACGTTATGGTGTTTTTGTAACGTAATGGCACCCCCTAAGCCGAATGAGACAATTCTATCTTGTGTGCGTGTTTTTGTTTGATTTTTTTGCTCGCTTTCTTTCTTTCTTTTGAAGTGGGCCAACACATGGACGATGACGACGATGACGTCACTCTCGAGAGAGATTATGAAAACAGAAATAAAAGAATTCTTTTTTATTTTATTTTATTTTATTTTATTTTATTTTATTTCATTTTATTTTACTTTTGTTTTATGTATTTTTTTTTATTTTATTTTATTTTATTTTATTTTTTTGATTTTCTGCATTTTAAATGAAATCTGAGAAATGAAGAGTGGAAAGAGATAGAGATAGATAGAGATAGAGAATAATTTTTGGAAGGAGTGAAAAGAGAAAAGACGACAAATACGAATACACACATATACATACATACATACATACATATATATATATATAATCTTCGCTTTTTTGTTAGAGAAGAATTTTGTTAGAAATAAACGAGTGAAAGAGAGGAGGGAAGGGGGAAAAAAAAAGAATATATATTAAATATTATCGCAACGAGAGGAAAAACAAGACAAAACAAGATTTAAAAAAAAAAAAACAAAAAACCAAGAGGACGATAAGATTTTGTATCTCTTCGTTCTTCATTTTCTTTCGTATCTTTCCTTTTCTTTTTCTTTTTTTTTCAATTTTTTTCTTTTCCCCTCCACATTTTTAAGACAAAAACTGAGAACCGAAAGATATATTTTAGAGAGGCAGGGTTGTTGGCAAGCACGGACTTAACCCGGGTAGAATTTAATTACAAACGTCCGAGTTATATACTGGAGGTAATAAAAAAGAGAGAGAGAGGGAAGAAACAAGAAGAAAAAAAATTAAAAATTAAAAATAATAACGATGACGACTTTTCCCTTCTTTTCTTTTTTCCTTTTTCTTTCAAAAAAAAAAAAAAAAAAAAAAAAAGGAACCTCAAGAAATTTTTCCAAGCTATACGCGTTGTACGATTTAAAGCACCAAATTTCGAGCGATGTTTTTTAAGCGGCTTCAAGCGACCCAATGAGAATGAGGAACAGAAGGAATGAAATGAATGAAATGAATGAAATGAATGAAATGAATGAAATGAATGAAATGAATGAAATGAATGAAATGAATGAAATGAATGAAATGAATGAAATGAATGAAATGAATGAAATGAATGAAATGAATGAAATGAATGAAATGAATGAAATGAATGAAATGAATGAAATGAATGAAATGAATGAAATGAATGAAATGAATGAAATGAATGAAATGAATGAAATGAATGAAATGAATGAAATGAATGAAATGAATGAAATGAATGAAATGAATGAAATGAATGAAATGAATGAAATGAATGAAATGAATGAAATGAATGAAATGAATGAAATGAATGAAATGAATGAAATGAATGAAATGAATGAAATGAATGAAATGAATGAAATGAATGAAATGAATGAAATGAATGAAATGAATGAAATGAATGAAATGAATGAAATGAATGAAATGAATGAAATGAATGAAATGAATGAAATGAATGAAATGAATGAAATGAATGAAATGAATGAAATGAATGAAATGAATGAAATGAATGAAATGAATGAAATGAATGAAATGAATGAAATGAATGAAATGAATGAAATGAATGAAATGAATGAAATGAATGAAATGAATGAAATGAATGAAATGAATGAAATGAATGAAATGAATGAAATGAATGAAATGAATGAAATGAATGAAATGAATGAAATGAATGAAATGAATGAAATGAATGAAATGAATGAATGAACGAACGAACGAACGAAAGAACGAACGAACGAACGAACGAACGAACGAACGAACGAACGAACGAACGAACGAACGAATGAACGAATGAACGAATGAATGAACAAATAAATGTGTCGATGAAATAATATCGTGAAATGATTTATATTTGAAAAATTGCTAGGAAATTTTCTACGAGAGTTTTGTATTAAAATTAGAATTTCCATTTCATTTCATTTCATTTCATTGTTTTCGTTTAATGAACTGCATTGTTTTCATTGACCTCATTGATTTCTTTCATTCAATGTATCTCCATTATTTTCATTGATTCCATTGATTTCATTCATTCAATGTATCTCCATTATTTTCATTGATTTCATTGATTTCATCGATTTCATCGATTTCAACGATTTCATCGATTTCATCGATTTCATCGATTTCATCGATTTCATTGATTTCATCGATTTCATCGATTTCATTAATTTCATGGATCTCATTGGCTTCACATTGTCTTTACCATTAGATTCGATTCGATTTAATTTTTTTTTCTTTTCTTTTTTTTTTCAAAACTAAAAGCTACCCACAAACTCGATATTATGTAACGGAAACTACAGTACCATGAGAAAGAGACAGAGATATAGAAATAGAGAGAGAGAGAGAGAGAGAGAGAAGAGAGAGAAGAGAGAGAATGAGAGAATGAGAGAGAGAGAATGAGACAGAGAGTGAGAAAATGAGAGAGTGTAAGAGTGAGAGAGAGAGTGAGAGAGAGAGAGAGAGAGAGAGAGAGAGAGAGACGTTGTGATCGTACACTATCGAGTTACACTTAGCAGCCAATATCGAATCACGGTTCATTGACTGGACGCGATGTGATGAATACAGAAAAGGACTGGAACATGAGCGTAAAATCGTTACTACCGTCCAACCATGCCTGCGTTAAATATTCACAGAGATGGGAGGGGTTGGGAGGGGGAGGGGGTTGGTTGAGAAAGCCTATTATATGCATGTTGGAGTATAACGATTGCCTTTAAAAATAAAATAAAATAAAATAAAATAAAATAAAATAAAATAAAATAAAATAAATAACAAAGTATCTCAACTGTCCCCGTTCTTCACATTCGTTTCCTTTTCCTTTCGTCTATTCTTTAATTTTTTGTCCCTTTTTTCGGTGAGTGTCCTTTTATTTTATCGTCGGTTATTTTTTCTTTTTCATATATATATATATATATATATATATATATATATATATATATGTATAACGATTTTCTCCGACCATCGACCACCCCCACCACCCCTCCCCGTTCCACTCTCGTTTTCCCCAATAAAATTACCAACGAGATCGATATATCATCGTCGTCATCGTCATCATCGTCATGAAACGGCGATGAACTGTAATTAAAAATCGCGGCGGGATTCATCGCGCGTGAAACGAACGACATTAGAGAGTTTTCTCTCCTAGCGTGAAAACTCTTTCTTCCCTACGTTTTTTTATGCGCGCGCGCGCGCGAATTCGAACGATGACGATTAAAGGGGGAGGGGTGGGGGAGAGGAGGGGGGAAAAACGTGAGACTTAAACGAGTAGCGTGACGATAGTGTAGTAGCGAGAGTTTTCAAACGTTTTAAAGTCAGTTAAGTGTATCTTCCCTCTCTCTCTCATTTTTTTTTTTTTTAAGTAGTAAAAAAGGAAAAATATGAAAGAGAAAGAGAGAGAGAGAGAGAGAGAGTGTGTGTGTGTGTGTGTGTGTAAGTGCGTGTTTATATATTTATATATATATATATATATATATATATATATATATATATATATATATATATATGTATATATATGTCTGGACCATGGGAAAATATGACCATGAGTTGTAGAGTATTCGAAAGTGCAGCTAATTAGATTTGCAGGCGGCATTAAGCGATATACGGTCCGAGACAACATGATATATACATATATATTTATATATATATATATGTGTGTGTGTGTGTGTGTGTGTATATTTGTATGTATATGTATATGTATATCTTACGAAGATATGCGCGTCGATTATCCATGTGTATGTAAAAGTGTTCATGCACAACCATATAAGAGATGTAACGAGAGAGGTAACGTGCAATCTCCAATAATAAGTATACCCAGTATAACTTTGGTCTGGTATGCGAATAGATACTTCGTTATGTACTATAATATATACTCTGGTATGTATGTACTTAACCATGTACGTAAATACCTATATACATATACGTGTGAGTATATATATATATATATATATATATATATATATATATATATATTTGTTGTATTTTAATATTTAATTTACCATTATATATTGCATAGGATAAGGACAACGAGAGGTTACTGGGTGGTTGGTAGTGAAAAATTACTGAGCGTGTTGAATCAAAAAAATTTTACCGAACCTCATTTTTTTTTTTTTTTTTTTTTTGACGAGAACATTTATTGAACGGACCTATCCAAAAAGTTTTACCGAACGGGTGTGGCCAGAAAAAAAAATTAAATGGACTATTTTATTTTTTTTTCAATTAATACTGAAAGTTATCTGGCGCGTATGGTTTCGTGAGATCGATTGAAGTCGATTGTTTGTTGTTAAAGTAAAAAAGAATAGAAGTAAAAAAAAAAAAAAAAAAAAAAAACAAAAAAAGAATAAAACGAAGCATACGCTAAAGGGGAAAGTAAATTTTTAATCGTACAATAAACTAAACGGCCTTTCTCTTATTTCCGTTTCGAACGAATTGTTTCTAACGGGCGATGGCGATCGTTAGAAAAATTCTAACGAATAAATGTGAGAATGTTAAGCCGGTCCAGTCGGTAATGCAGATACTTCACTTTCTTTTTCACTTTTAAGTCGATGGAAATCACACCCATATATATATATACATATATATACATATATGTATATATATGTATATATGTATGTATGTATTTATTCTATGTTTATTTGTGCGTGTAGTATAAAAGATTTCGCGAGCAATAATATTTTTCAAGGCATAAAAGCCATAAGCATCAACTCTCTTTCTCTCTCTCTCTCTCTCTTTATCACTATCTCGGATGTATAACCATAAATGGAAAACACGAATGGGTGAACCGTTTAAGGAAAAAAAAAAGAAAAGAAAAAGAAAGGAGAGGGGGAAAAAAATAGGGAATAATAATCAGTGGCTACGTTACTGGGAGTCTCTTGGTGATTGCTTAGAAACTACTAAAACTATGATCGTTAAATCCAAATCGTTAGGAAAACTCAGGCCCATTTGTAGAGTTTCTAATTCTCATTTTTCATGGTCAAAATTTCCATACGTAGTTATATATACATTATATATATATATTGAATACATACATACATACATACATATATATAGTAATTTTATAAATAAATAATTTATTAGGGTGTGCCCCCCCCCCTTTTATAAGTTTCATCATAATCGTGTATTCATGGCGCATCAAAGAGTAGAATGAAACTTATGGAACACCCTAATTTATATGAATCAAATTTTTGATTAACTCACTATATTTCATTTCAATATAGTTATTATCCGAAATTTAATATATTCAATTTTTTATTTTATGTACACATATATCTGTGTATGTGTATATATATATATATATATATATATATATATATTCATGGTCATATTCATTCTTGATTTCTCAATAGGAAATGAAGTATAATTAACAAATAAACGATAATAGTTCGCGGAAGCGTCGAGTAACACAAATACGTATATATTCACTTAACAGGAAATGTGAAACATAACACGACGAATGGTATGCGTTTAATAGATAAGATAATTTATCACTGCGGTTACATTCTTTTCTATTTTTATCTTTATATTATATATATATATATATATATTTGACGTAATCATTCTATTCGTCATTTGTAAAAAAAAAAAAAAAGAAAAGAGAGGAAGAAAAAGGGAAGGAAAAATCAGTTTCAACATTGATTTCATTTCTAACCTCAATGTGTGAATACAAAATGGCGGGCATCCTATATTCGATTAATTAAAAAGAAAAGTGAAAAAAGTAAAGAGAAATGGAAAAGAAGAAAAAGAAGGAGAAAAGAATTCTCATTGATCTGATTCGTATTTAATTGATTCGAATAATTACAAACTTTCTGAAATCGATCTGCAATTAAGATTTATAAATAAACGATTTGATGAGGGATTAGAGATTAATATCTTTCTTTTCTTTTTTTTTTTTTTTTTTTTATTTCTTTTCTCCTTTCGGTATCGCGTGTTCATTCTTGATGATTCGTTAAGGAGAAAAGGTGGTAACGTGATATATTTATCGAGTTACATTAAGGTGTAATTTTTGTTCCAAGAATAAAGTTGACGAAGCAGTAAAGAGGAGGAGAGAAAATAAAAGGGAAAAGAAGAAGAAGAAGAAGAAGAAGAAGAAGAAGAGGAAGAAGAAATTAATAAAAACATATTACTAATTAATAATTAAATATAAATTGTTTAAATATATATATATATAATTATTAAAAAATATATTAAAATATATACATTTATTTATTTATTTATTTATTTATTTACTTTTGATTTGGATTCTGGTCTTTTCAAATATTTCAAATATATAATACTTTTCTTACGACATAAATTTTCGAAAATGTGTTGTATATATATATAAAAAGAAATTAATTAATTAAATAAGTAAATAATTAATTAATATTGTAACTATCAAAAGTTCGAAATTTTACGAGTTACAATCTATACAAAAAATTTCTATTCTATAATTTTTATTACATAACAAATTATACAAAACAACATATATATATATATATATTTTTGTTTTGTTATAAAATCAAATAGATTCTAAACGATCAATTGAATTAAAAATAAATAAATAAATAAATGAAATAGAATACAAAAAATGTACGTCAAACATACACACAGAGAGACACATTCCACGCATGTTGAAATCCCAAGAGACATAAACTACATGCAATTAAACAAACAAGAAGCATAAAAGGATTAAAATAAGACAAGAAGACAGAAGAGAGAAAAAAAAAAGAAAGAGCGTAAATAATTATATCACCGCACTTATCCCATCCCAGGCCACTTGTCTCATAAAAAATAAAAAAAGATGATAATAATGATAATAATAATAATAAAGAAATAAAAAAAAAACCAAAGCGAAGCTTTCAAAGAGGAATAGAAACCAATGGGGATTATCCAATGGGGATGAAGGTAAACAAATTTAACGTAATATGAAGGAAAAGAAGATAAAAATAGAATAGAAAAGAGAAGAAGATAAAAGAAAATCAATAATGATAATAATAACAGTAATAATAATAATAATAATAATAATAATAATAATAATACCTTCTCCAGAAAAAATAAAAGAGAAAAAAAAATATAATAAAACGCACACACGCGCGCGCGCACGCGTACACTGAAGAAACCAAACCCTTCTCTCAAGATCCTCCATCCCTCTTGTCCTTCGATCGTTTTTCGCGAATTTTCTTCATTAAAAAAAAAAAAAAAAAAAGAATAGTAACAATAATGACAATAATAATAATAATAATAATAAATAATAATAATAATAATTAATCGAATGATCGAGAACGATCGGCAAAAACAAACGTGATAAAAAAAACGATGATTAAAAATTAAAAAAATTAAAAATTAAAAAAAAAAGATTGAAATGATCGAGGGTGTATGATCAATAGTTGGGAGTGTGTATGTGGGGGGGGGGTGGAAAAAAATAAAATAATATCAATGATAATGACGAGTAACAACGATGACGGTAATAAAAATAATAATGAAAAAAAAAAAAATAATAATAATAATAATAATAATTAATAACGAATAATTACTAATTAATAATAGAGAAAATAAATGGAATAGATCGAACCGTTCACCGTCGCGATTGGAAAGCAACTGAGGTAGTAAAGAAATGGCGCTGTTTGAGCTTTTCGCTTACTCCTTGGATTAAACCAATTCCCCTTGTGATCTTCTTCGGTTTCAAAGTCTCTCTCGGTAGGAACGGAAAGTGAGACACAAAGAGGACGAGAAGAGAAGAAGAAAGAGGAGGTGGTGATGAAGGAGGTGAAGGAGGAGGAGGAGGTGATGATGATGGTGGTGGTTGTGGTGGAGGTGGAGGTGGTGGTGGAGGAGGACGACGAGAAGACAACATTCGAGAAGAGTCGTTTCGTTTCGCGAGTTTCT
Source organism: Dolichovespula media (assembly GCA_911387685.1). Lineage (NCBI taxonomy): Eukaryota > Metazoa > Arthropoda > Insecta > Hymenoptera > Vespidae > Dolichovespula > Dolichovespula media. Next base: position 2,873,555 of record OU426875.1, on the reverse strand, counting down.
CGAGCATAGTCAGCATCGTGTCGATAAGGAGCCCAAGACTCTGGTATATTCCTTATCTAATGTCTAATGTATCTGTAGGTGTGTACGTGTGTGTGTGTGTGTGTGTGCGCACGCGTTAGTATGGGTACGTTAGAGAGAAGAGATGGAAAAACGATCCCGCAACTCGATATTTATGTCCGCATCACGTACTGAACGACGTGTGTTTATTCCGAGTGACGATAGGACGATTAAAGTGTGTGTATGTGGGTGTGGGTGTGTGTGTGTGTGAGTGAGTGAGTGAGTGAAGAGGGGAGGGGAAAAAAATATGTGCGTGTGTCAGCAGTTAGGATACGAGAACGTTTAGAAATGATATTTTGTGTGTGTGTGTGTGTTTGATATTTTGATTAATTAGTATTATAAAAAAAAAAATAGAACAAATTTTGTTGAGGTTAACCTTTTTCTAATTTTATCTGTTTCTTTCTTTTTTTTTCCTTGGTTGCGTGTGTTTTTGTACATAGGGATTTCTTTTCTCTAGGTTTTCTAGGGTCTTTATTATTATCGTGTTTTTTTTTTCCCCCATTATTATACTTAATAGAAATCAAATGTGATCTTCGCTCGATTGGTATCATAAGAAGTGCAATATTTTATAAGCGAAACTTCTTTTTGTATGTTTTTTTTTTCCTTTTGTTCTTCTATTTTTACTTAAATTTAATGTAGAAATTGCGTTCCAAGATTTTTTAGGGTATTTTTTTTTTGTTTTTTTTATTTATTTCGCTTTTGTAAACGGCAATTAAATCGATACCAATCGTACCGTAACGTAATTAGAGATTAAATTCCAGAGTGGATTCAATTCTAAATCGTTTAGAATTGTCGGTAGTATATAATATACACTAGGGTGTTTTATTATACCGTTAGACGGGACTAAATGAAATTAGAAATTCGTTAGATTGACGATACAAAGTTTTCGATCTATCGAGAGATTCAGGCTCTTAGCTTAGTTCAGTTCAAGTTCAGTTCAGTTCAGTTCAATTTAATTTAATTTAATTTAATTTAATTTAGTTTAGTTTAGTTTAAGTTTAAGTTTAAGTTTAAGGTTAAGTTGTTAGTCGGTTAGTTCGATTTCGTTGTCCTTGGGAATTCAATTTTCAAACTCAAAGTCGCGAATCGAATTATCTCCGATGATCATTACCCCTACCGTGGTCGCTTGTAAACCAACCCTAAAGTCTCTTCTTCTTCTTCTTTGATTACGATTCGATCCACTAAAATTAGAATTAGAATGAATTATTATTATCGTTGCTGGCCTCGTTACGATTAGACAACGAATTTTCCACGTTCGAACGTTAGAAACCATGGCCACTCTAAATCTCGATAAGATTACGATCGATTAATTATCATCATCAAAGACTCGGTTGAACTTAGAACGGACGACAATGAGGTTAGATTTCGATTGGCTTCGATAATACTATCGAGCGAGTCGCTGTTACAGGGATTATTATATTTAATTAGGTTCGTATTAGAATTTAGGAGAGGTGAGGAAGGGGGAGGGGGGAGATAAGGGACGACGTCTAGAGGCCAGATTGGCTTTACGATTAGATAGTAACTCGGATCAAACGTTCGAATTTTTGATTGGATTTGGTTGACAATAAATCGATCCGATCCGATCGGTCCTGGAAGAAATTGGCGCTGAGTTTTAATTGTCGCCACTTATCGGATCCTTTTTTTCCCCATCACCCCTTTCTCCTCTCTCTCTCTCTCTCTCTCTCTCTCTCTCTCTCTCTTTTCGTCTCCTCCAATTCGTAGTTGTATAACTTTCGATCACGACGATTCGTTTTCTTTCGATCGAACGACCTTTCGTACGTTACCGATTGGAACAACCAAATTGGCGCTGAGTTCGTTCCACCTCGTTAACGTTCGAAATTGTATCTACGATTTAAATCCTGATCGTTCAAACGTTGTTGTTACGTATTTATCCAAAATCGATACTCGGTTTATTGAATTTGTCTTTTTTTTTTTTTTTTTTTTTTTTCTAAAAACGATAGGGTCATTAAATAATTTACCTTAAGACTGGACCTGATAGAAAAAAGCTGTTCCATTTTCTTCTTCTTTTTTTTTTTCAGACGCGATCCACGAGGATAATCGATCGAAAACAACGAACGATACGATTGTAATGATAATAATAATAATAATTCGTTTTCATAATTAATCCTAAAGTTAACGGCCTAAAGGATTACACGTATTTACCAGATACAATTCAAACGACGTTAGGCTTAAACACGCTCGTTACTATTTTCACTCGATCGACTTTTCTATCCCAACGTGCGTTCGTTCCGTTTTTAGCAAACGCATAGCTAAGAGAGATAGATGGATGGATGGATGGGTGGAAAGAGAGAGAGAAGGAGGTTGGGAGGTTGGGAGGTTGGGAGGGTGTGGAGAGAAAGAGAGCGAGGGGGAGAGGGGTAGGGGAGGAGAGGTCGAAAGAAAAATTTCACCGTTACCGTTCCGTACGTGTTTATTTTAAGTTTCTTCATTCCGATCGGCGAACAAACAACATCTTCTCGACTGTTCTCCAATACTACGCGCGCGCGCGCACACGCTCTATGTACTCTTGTTAGAATAAACCGAATAAACGACTTACGCGGATAACGGCATCTAGCTTGACACTAAGAAACTCTTACTCGGCATTGATTCTAATCTAATTTATATTATACCCAGCATGACAAAGTTTCTTATAAAGATATATATATATATATATATATACCGTCGATGTAGATTTCACGTTGCAACTTGACCCGTTCTATTTTTTTTATTTCTTTCTTTTCCTTTTATTTTTTTTTTTTTTTTACCAACGTAGGAGGAACGAACAAACGAAAAAAAAAAAAAGAAAGAAAGAACAAATTATCGTTGAATCATTCGTTTTTAAAATCGACAGAACGAATTTGACGATTTCAATGTTATGTTTTTTTCTTTTTTTCTCTCTTCTTTTTTTATTTTTTTTTTTTTTTTTATTCGACGAACATAAGAAAAAGATTAATGATACTAAATCGTTTACGCGTCCACCGTGCGGATTAACTTAAAAATTATTGTCGTCTAATTAATGCCGACAATTCTTTATTTTCTTTAATTACGCTGCTTATAAATCGTGTGCGGATTATGAAAAAAAGAAAGAAAGGAGAGAGAGAGAGAGAGAGAGAGAGAGAGAGAGAGAGAGAGAGAGAAAGAAATGTTCACTCGTTAACCTAGAAGACTAACATACATATACCATATAAACCCTGTGTACGTTTAAACAGTGTATATTGTTCGTGTGTGTCCGCGTTAGGTAATTAACGAGACAGTGTGTTCCCTGTTTGCATTCCGCAATGCATGCGCACAACTGCAAATACAAGCACCACCAGCACCAGCAGCAGCAGCAGCCATGGTGGTATTGTATTAAACGTACAGGCGACTCTAAATATGAATTCAACCCGCTTACGTGTAATCAACCGTGGATTTATGTATTGGTAAATCCGTATAACAATGATTTTTTGACTTTTAAATCGAACGTTAAAATAACCTAATCCTTACTGATTTCCAATTCGTCGTTTCAGTTCATCATCGTACTTACGCGTATCATACTTGAAAGCATAGATAGATATTTTCACATTAAAGGGTTTTTTTGTCTTTAAAATTTTGTTTTTTCTTCCCCCCCCCCTCCCCAATTTAAATAGTGAGTACGTACGTACATGTGTGTGCGCGTGTGTGTGTGTGTGTGTGATATAGGTATGTATGTATGTATAAATTTTTTGCAACACCACTGACACACTCACTTATTTTCTCTTATCTATAACGTTTCGATACGTATTGCTTTCACCCTCTTTATTATTCCCTTTCCGTCTATCTTGCCGGTCGAATAAACACAGCCCACAGAAAGTGCTAATAAACATCGAGCAACGCGGAATAAATTGATTCGCTCTACTGATTTTGGTATATTGGAATGAAAAAAAAAAAGAGAAAAAAGAGAGGAAAAAAAAGAAACGAGGGACATTGGCGACAACAACGATTTCCTTATACGTAAGATCAAATTATAGTTTATCAAAATATAATACCATAGTAAGTTACCGATGGTTATCAAATCGACGAATTTTCGATCTTAAATCAAACTCGTCGAAGTTGGTTATATCTTCGAATTGAACAATATTAGATATGATTTGAACTGACGACGTTTGGTTTCGAAAAAAAGAAAAAAAAATCTAAGGAGGAATTTACCGACGTTCAAAGGTCCAAAAAATATAGTTTCTTTCATTCTTTTTTTTTTCACTTGAGTTCGATAACGGCCTGATAAAGTACGTTCTTCCAATCAAACAACTCCTTCGGCGTTCGTGAAATTCGATCGTAACTGAACGAGTAACGAATGCAATTACGACGAGAACTAATGATGACAATGATGATAATAACCGAATCACGATTTAACGACAGCGACGCTGTCACGATTCGTTCATAAACTTTGTGCCAAATGCAATAACGATAACATTCGCAGTTTCAAGAAGACCTAGACACAACACCAGGACAACCAAGACGCGACCCAGACACAACCTAGAACATCCTGGACACCAAAGAAACTCGGACGCAAACCCAGGACACCCAGACGCGATCTAAGGCAACCTAGGATACCCTGGACACCCAGACGCAATCTAGGATACCCTGGACACCCAGGACACCCAGACTCAACCCAAGACACTCAGGACACCCAGACGCAACCTAGAACATCCTGGACACCCAGACTCAACCCAAGACACTCAGGACACCCAGACGGAACCTAGAACATCCTGGACACCCAGGACACCCAAACGCAACCTAGAACATCCTGGACACTCAGGACACCCAGACTCAACCCAAGACACTCAGGACACCCAGACGCAACCTAGAACATCCTGGACACCCAGGACACCTAGACTCAACCCAGGACACCCAAGAATATACCCGCGGTTACAATTCAATCGTGATCTCTCATTCGCGATTCGATAAAAAATTCATTAACGACATCCCCTTAGGCAATACATTCGCGGCTCGGTCATTCCAATTCAATAAAAAAAAAAAGAGAGAGAAAAGAAAAAAAAACAAAAAAAGAAAAGAAGTATGTACCAACGCGACAATTCTCATTCATAAACTTAAACCGCAAACACGGTTACGTTATCTCGATGAACGTTTTCAAGGCCGGTCACGATCACGACGATTCAATCTCGAATCCCGATCACGATTAAATGAACGATTCGGTGAGGGAGCGAGGGAGGGGGGAGAGTGGAAAGAAAACTAGACACTTGAAGAGGAGAGTAAGGGGGGTGGCGGGTGAGGAACGAGCGAATGAACGCGTCTAACGTGTAAAAATCAATAAACAATTCGTAACAATTCGATCGCTATACCGAACTAACCTAATCTCTCTCTCTCTCTCTCTCTCTCTCTCTCTCTCTCTCTCTCTCTCTCTCTCTCTCTCTCTCTCTCTCTCTCTCTCTCTCTCTCTCTCTCTCTCTCTCTCTCTCTCTCTCTCTCTCTCTCTCTCTCTCTCTCTCTCTCTCTCTCTCTCTCTCTCTCTCTCTCTCTCTCTCTCTCTCTCTCTCTATAACGCACACACGCTTCACGATCGGTAGGAAATATTACCCCTTCCTTTTGCGAAGAGAAAAAAAGGATGAAGATGAAGAAAGATGAGAGAAAGAGAGAGAGAGAGAGAGAGAGAGAGAGAGAGAGAGAGAAAAGGATCAAAAATTAATTCTCATCCACGTCATCGAGAAAGGAAATATAAGTTAGACCACACGTATACATATAATACATACATACATGCATACACACATACATATAATACCATAATCGTTTCGTTAAACTCTCCTACTCTCTCTCTCTCTCTTTCTCTCTCTGTCTCTCTGTCTCTCTCTCACTCTCAGATCATAGTAAGACG
>OU426875.1:2833031-2867150 GCA_911387685.1 Dolichovespula media | reverse complement strand
TCTCTCTCTCTCTCTCTCTCTCTATCTCTCTTTTTTTTGATCCTTTTTCCTCACGTTTTATGGCAAACAAGTAAGAAGCCGACATTGCGTTTTTCCTTCGAACGAAACTTCCACCCTTCTCCTTCTTGAGATTGAATTTTTTATATCCCGAGTAAAAAGGAGATCGAGATGATAGAGAGAGTGATGGAGGGAGAGAGGGAGATAGAGAGGGGGGGAGAGGGACGATCGGCCCCATTAACGAGACGTAGATCCCCAATACGAGAAATTTTAATTTGTTCATTTCGAATTAATCAACGTCTCGTCGATTTTAATTACCGTCCAACGATTTTACGTATCGCGTTATTGTTATTTAAAAAAGAAAAATAATAATAATAATAATAATAATAAAAATGATAAAAAAAGAGATATAAATATTTTATATATAATAATGATATATATATATATATATTACTGTCAAAATTATAATTAAAATATTCATTATACATATATCATTGTCAAAGTTATAATTAAAATATTCACTACATAAAATATTTTATATATATATATATATATATATATATAATTGTCGAAGTAATAATTAAAATATTAATTATCATTCTCAATTTTACCCCTCTAACACGCATCTATCTCTTCAGAGCTTATTAGATAAATAGCCCGTTTTCTAACGTGCGTGTTCGCGCTAACAAACACACAAACACACACACACACACACGTAGGATAGAGCGAAGATAGGCGTGGGTGGGACCGGTTTTAGGCTTCGTTCACACGTGCCTTTACTATCGGAGTATGAGAGCGGAACTAGTTCGTTTGCTTGTTAGAAGGGTGAGGGTAAAGAAAAAGACCCCATTATTCCGGGTGAAGAAGGGTGAGGGGGGGAATAAAACGTAAAAAGAAAAGGACGGAGATAGTGAGGAGGGGACGGGGGAGGGATTAAATAATTCGCGCGCGCGTGGGTGTATATGTGTCTCTCTCTCCCTCTCTCTCTCTTATCAATTTTTTTTCCTATATTTTATTAATCTATCACTCCATTTTTTTTTTTTTTTTATATAATAATATTAATCCACGTTAGAATGAGAGAGAATAAAAGTGAGAAGTTAAATAATAAATGTGTGATTATATATATATATATATATTTATTTATTTATTTATTTATTTATTTATTTATTTATAATTATAATAAATCTAATCGAAAGTGGAAGGAACAAAAAGGTATATATATATATATATATATATATATATATATATATATATATATAATATTTAAAATTAATGATTTGTTTAAATTCTAATTAATAAAAAGTAATGTAAATGATAATGATAACAATAATAATAATGACGACGACGACGACGACGACGACGATGATGACGATGATGATTAATAAATTTAGATCATCGACAGATCTATAAAAAGGGAGAAGGGGTTGGTTGAAGGAGCGTTTTTTTAAAAAAAAAAAGCGACGATTAAAGGTTCATAAAGGAGGGTTTGCAACGAACGGGAAGAGTGTTGCGGGATGGTGAACGAGAAGAGGGATGGGGTGGAAAAGAAAATAAGGGTAATGGGCGTAGAAAAAATGGGAAAAACGATTTCTATGGACAGTTTTATCGGATACGAATTCAAAGATAATAAAGCGTTATCTAATCCAAATCTAATCGTTAAAATCTATCGTTTTACGTGTTCATATCCGTTTCGATTCTTTCGCATTAAATTCCGCTAGTTTACCGCGCCTTGAGAGTTGGTTGATATCTCATGTAAACCATCCTTAAAGCCGCGGTTAAATCTCCTAAACGTTTGGACGGACGGTCGAACCGCAAAAGAGATATCATACACATAAATCTAAGCTTATTTACGCGTGTATATATATATATATATATATATATATATATATATATATAATACATTATTTATAAATAAATATATCGTACAATTTATATCAAGCGTCTAAAGATATAATTTCATAATAAAATAATAAAATTAAATGATTGAATAATAAAATAAATAAAAATTAATCATTCGATAGAAAAAAAAAAAAAAAAAAAAAACAAGCGAGGAAAACAACAATGAGAGGGTTAAATAAGTAAACGTGAGCTCGGGAATATTTGTCGTTTTGAATTGTTTCGTTCGAACGATAAAAGAAAAAAAAAAGAAATGAAACGTAAGGAGGAGAAAAAAAAAAGAAAAAGAGAAGGAAAGGCGCGAGAGAAAGGGCAAGGAGGATCCACCCGAATAAAAAAAAAAAAATAAAAAAATAAAAATAAAAACGAAGATTAACAACCGAGAAAATAGAGAGAGAGAGAGAGAGAGAGAGAGAGAGAGAGAGAGAGAGAGAGAGAGAAGAGTATACAGTCATTGGTTCAGAGTGATATATTCAAGGTTATTGTCCTTTACGAGGTTTTTGTCCTTTGTAGTACGATGCACTTGAAGTAGGAAGGTGGAGGGTGAAGGGGGAATGAGGAGGATGAGGAAGAGAGGACCCTCTTTCAGAAGATGGGCCTTACCCCCACCCCTCGCTACTCTCATTGCTCCTCTCTCTCTCTCTCTCTCTCTCTCTCTCTCTCTCTTTTCTTTTTTTTTCACTTCTTTTATTTCCTTTAACTTCGGGTTTCGTCAACTCTTATTCAACATTTTCAACATATTACCATATATATGGTAAAACATCCACCAACTTTTGTGTATATATATATATATATATATATAAAATATATTTTTTTTTCAAAATTTCCGAATAACTTAATGATATCTTATTTTAACGATTTAATTTTATTTCCTATCTTTTTGTTTCGATTCTTTTTCTTTTTTTTTTTTTTTTTTTTTTTTTTTTAAATGAAAAGAACTTAATTACAGTCGAAACATCCAAGCGATATTATTTTCTAACCGGGTTCGTAATAATGAAAGTTATCTTCATCTTCACGTTTTCTTACCGTGTAACGATTTAACTATTATCATCGTTTTCTAGATAATATATACGTATGATTGTTCGTGCGCGCGCGCGCGCGTGTGTGTGTGTGAGTGAGTGAGTGGGTGGGTGGGTGAGTGAGTGAGTTTATTTTTAGAATTGTATTTAGTAATAAACGTGTCTCGCGTAAGTAGTTACCTCGTTCCAACTAGGGACCTTTGTATTACGAATTTAATTTAAGCGACGATTAGAGAAAGAGAAAGAGAGAGAGAGAGAGAGAGGTGTGGAATAGTAGGAGGAGTAGGAGGGGTGAGGAGAGAGAACAATGCTTATCGTGCGACCCGTTTTATCATTAACACACATTGATAAACTCGTTCCATTAACAAAGTATTTTGATTTAATTATCGATTACAATGGCGATAATAACGACGACTACAACGACGACGATGATGATGATGATGATGATGATGATGATGATGATGATGATGATGATGATGATAATTATGACGATGACAATAACGAGAATGACGATTGACAAAATTGTTTCTATACAAAACGATACGTTCTTTTATCCAATTTACATTAGGAATGGAAAATTATTGATTGGTCGTTATTAACACGTGTATACGTGTTTGTATATAAAATTGTTAATTAATATTAATAATTTACACACACACACACACACACACACACACACACACACATAAAAGAAAGAGAGAAAGAGAGAGATACCAGAGATGATATTATAAATATAAAAAATAAAAGGAAAGAACAAAAATGCACTGTGGAGTATCGTTTTTTTTTTCTTTTTTCTTTTTTCTTTCCCCTGTTTCTTCTTTTTTGTTTTTATTTACTATGGTGTACTTTTTTCTTTCTTTCTTTCTTTCTTTCTTACTTTTTTTGTCATCTACATTTTCGTTTTAATGAATGAAAAGGAAGGTGAACGATGAAAATATATGATAGCACTTGGTATTGATCTCTCTCTCTCTCTCTCTCTCTCTCTCTCTCTCTCTCTCTCTCTCTCTCTCAGTCTCAATGCTTGGTACACGATAAGGGTGGCTGCGAAAGGAACATGAGAAAGTAAGAAAGAGAGAGATAGAGATAAAGATTGAAAGAAAGAGAGAGAGAGAGAGAGAGAGAGAGAAGTAGGGTGGGGAGGGGAAATAGAAAGAGAAGGAAGGTTGTTTATGCCGGCAGCCCCTGTCGCGACTGAAAACCCGGGGACGCCATAAATTATACTCCGAAATTGTTCAACGCCATGCTGAGAGATCTCCCCCCATGTTCGGAAGCTACGTGTGAGAAAGTGTGAGAAAATAGAGAAATACGGAGAGGGAGAGGGAGAGAGAGTGAGAATGAGAGGTAGAGAGAGAGGTAGAGAGAGAGAGAGAGAGAGAGAGAGAGATGGGGAAAATGCAATTTCCTTCTTCTTCTTTACAGTTTTTTTTTTTTTTTACTATCATATTTCATAACTCGTCTATACCTTCTGAACTTTGAAATGAAAAATTCTTTTTTTCTTCTTTCTTTAAATTATTCTACGAAAAATAATATTCTTTTTTTTTTTATTATTTACACGTACGTACGTTCGTACGTTCGTTCTTTTCTTTTCTTTTTTATTCCTTTTTCTTTCTCTTTTTTTTTTTTTTTTTTTTTTTTTTCTTTGATTTTCTTTTAGCTAATAAAATTGAGATCTTTCAATGAGAAATCATTAACATCGTTTCATTCCTACGCTTGGATATATACAGAGTAATTAAAAATTGAGTTATATATATATATATATATATATATGTACTATAATTATATTATACTGTTATAAATATCATCTCATTCGCAAATGTATGAGAGAAACATTAACAATAAAATAAAAAAGGAAGGAAAGAAATAAAAAAAAAGCACAAATAATAATAATAATAATAATAATAATAATAATAATAATAATAATAATAATGCCAATAATAATTTTGAGATAATCGAATGAGAGAATACGACGTTTAGGTATTCCGTGAACGGAAAGTAGGATTTCCCCTCGCCCACCCCACCCCACCGCCTGCCTATCACCCTTCCACCCCAAAAAAAATTATCCTCTTACCCCTACGGATAGAAAGAAAGAAAAGGAAGGGGTGTAACGAAATTAGATCACTAAAAGTTCCTTAGTAAAGGAAAGAGATACACACACGCACACGCGCGCGCACACACGTCCACACAAACACACACACACACACCACGTACAGAGACCGTGTGGATACAGTTAGGTTGTGAGTAAAATGTCGTTCCTATTCACAACGTGTATCCATCCCTCGTTCCCTTAGCCTTAAGCGGGAGTTTGATCGTAAAAAAAAAAGGGGGGATGCTAGACGCTCGTAAAGTATAAAGAGACAGATGATGGCGTCGGGGAGGAGGGATGAGGGCAAAAAATGTGAAAGACCGAGAGAGAGAGAGAGAGAGAGAGAGATTTGAAATTGACAACGATCAAGGTAAAGAATTAAAAATAAAAAAAAAAACAGAAAAGAAAAACCTTTTCCGGATTGTGGATTCGTGGGTAAAATTAAAGAAGAAGAAAAGAAAATAGAGAGAGGGGGGGGAATCGTGCCCTTAGAAAAATACCTTCGCATTCCTACGAATTAGGGGCGCCCTTTTACATACGACTCCGTTTCTTCTCAAGTTATTATCCTAATATTATTTATCCAAAGTTATCCTAATTTATAAGTAACTTACTTACTCTAAAGTTAGCACCCTTGAAGCTATAACCCGTTATTCGATTAGGCCCAACTCTCTCGCCCAGGTTAACTCCTCCCATTTTCGAAGTTAACCCCGCCTTATCCGAAGTTAACCACGCCCTTAGTTCAGTTAACCTCACTTCCTATTTGTCCAATTGGCCACAACCCTTTCACCAATTAATTGTCTAACGCGATACGATTGTTAATACAATCGTTGTTATCGCGTTATTAAATTTACTCATACGAGTTGAAGTTTTGACTTGAACGATAAATGAAAATGAAAAAAAGAAAAAAAAATAGAAAACGAAAAACGAAAAAAAAGAGCACCTCAAGCGCACGATAACGTCCATCACTCGTTATATGTCGTCCTTTTAATTGTTATTCTTGTTCGTCGATCGGGAAAGAGAGAGAGAGAGAGAGAGAGAGAGAGAGAGAGAGAGAGTGTTGTTCCCAATTCTTTTCAAAGGGTGACGAGGCGGGGGGGAGGGGGATAACGGGAGAGGGATAAAATTCGTAACGTCGGAGTTTATGAGCGTACGGCCAAGTTACGAGGTTATAAATTAGGTTATATCACAAGTGACTGTGTGTGTGTGTGTGTGTGTGTGTGTGTGTGTGTGTGTGTGTGTGTGTGTGTGTGTGTGTGTGTGTGTGTGTGTGTGTGTGTGTGTGTGTGTGTGTGTGTGTTTCTGCGTATGGGTCAAGAATTTGGTAGTGAAACGGGGTTTGGGGGAGGAGGAGGAGGAGGAGGAGGAGGATTAAAGGAGAAGGAGGATAAAAGGAGGAGGAGAACGGGGGGGTAAGTGGATGGAGAAGAGTCATCTCAAAAGGTTGGACTCAAAAAAAAAATAAATAAAAAGGAAATTATCCTCCCAAAAGAATTCTCTGCGGCGTTATACGACGCCGGGACACTGCTGCTGCCGTCTATATTGATTTTGGACTGCAAGGTAGATAAGAGAGAGGGGGGGGGGTGGAGAGAAGTTACGAGGGAGAGGGATGACCGAGGGATGAAGTGAGGGTAGTGGGTTGAAGCGAGGTGGGGGTTTGGCATAAGGGGTGGAATAGGGTGGGCCGAGGTGGTTGGGGTTGAAAGAGAATCGTACTAGGAGATATTATTCCGTTGAATTGTATTCAACGTCGACGATCTAGGAACGAAGATAGATAGAAAATGAAAAAAAAAAAAAGAAGAAGAAGAAGAAGAAAAAAAAAGATAAGTTCTTATGGGGGTTCGCGTCACCAGTCGAGATTATGGCGGATTCTCTTCGTTCTCCTTCTTCTGGTTTATTTATTTGTAAGATATTTTTTATTTTTCATTATCATCATTATCACACGTTTTGTTCTTGAGTGATAGAAATGGTAAATCGTTACGTACGAAACAAATCCCTTGTTGATTGGCATTAATCTTAAACGCACTCGAGGAGTGCGTACGATTATGATAAGAACGATATTAGACGTATAACGAAATATAAATTACCAATAAAAATACTTGAACGATGAGACAGATTTAATATCGCTTAAATCAACCGCACCTCGATGGCTTGATAAATACGATAAATAATTAAGTTAATGATTCTTATCGTCGACGTCGTCGTCGTAGTAGTCGTTGTTGTTGTCGTCGTCGTCGTCATTCGTTTAATGATTAATTCGAGATGACGTCATCAGTTGAAAATGGAATGTCGAAAGCTAAATAGAAAAAAAAATAAGAAAAAGAAAAAAAAAAAATATATATATATATATACATATATATATGTATGTATGTATGTATGTATATACTCAAGTGCATACATACGTAAGTACGTACATAGGCGGGTATTTCGAAAAAAAAAAAAAAATTATATCGCAAAATATCTCGATTTTCGAAGAAAACACGGAAACAATCGTTCGTTTCTCTTGATAAGAACTATATATATATATATATATATATATATATATGATAAGAGATAAGATTTACAATTATTAAAAACACGATACTTGACTCATAAAATACAAATTCGTCCAAGCTTTTGAAAAATATTATTCCATGAAATATATATATATATATATACACACACACATACATATATATAAAATGAGAAACGTCCACGCGACAAAAAGAATACTTCACGTCGCCTATTAGAGCAAAATTATTCTCGTGAATCGCATCTTTCAACGGGGGCAATTAGTCACGGATTATTACCGAGCTCGACAGCAACACGAACTTCTTAACACGAAAGTGAAACGCACATAATCTTGGTACCTCCTTGAAAATAAAAAAGGGGAGAAAAAAAAAAGAGAAAGAAAGTAAGAAAGACAGACAGGCGGACAGACAGACAGAGAGAAAGATAGATAGATAGAGACGTTCTTAAATCAAATATTTCGACAATACTTTGAAAATTCTTATTATAATAGACAAATATATATTACATATATATATATATATATATATATATATATATTTATGTCAAATAAGAATTTTTAATGAATGGTGCAATTGTATTTTTTATTTCTAAATTTATTTTATTTTTCTTTTTTTTTTTTGGTTATGGAATGATTTATTTATTTATATATTTTTTTTTTTTCTTCAGTGACGATCCTTCATCACGACGATGGCGACTTTTATTATTCATTAAATGAGGGCTTTTCTTTTTTTTTTTTTTTTTTTTTTTTTTTTTTTTTTTTTTTTTTTTTTTTTTAATGGCGTTCGTTTTATCGCGAATCGGTGATCAATTTTTTTTTTTATTTATTTATTTATCTATTTATTTATTTATGATTAAGTAATGGGGAAGCTATTTTAATTAGGATTTTTTTTTTCTTTTTTTATAATTACTTACGGCACGTGATCTTCTCGTTTTTTCTTTCTTTTTCTTTTTTTTTTTTTTTTCAATTCGTTATCATAAAGTAATGATTTTTCAAACGACCGGGCTTCTCCTATTTTTACTTTTATTTATTTATTTATTAATTTTTTTTCTCCCCTCTTTAAATAATTAATTATCCCCCAACGTAAATTAGTCGAGAGATATCCTATCCAGACATTATTTAACGTGCGTTTTCTTACGATTGCGTCGGTACGATTAAGGCTCGTCTCGTATAATATATTTACTTTTGAAGTTATGTAATCGATTTATTTAACCGATCCAAGGACACCGACATTCTAATCGACGGGATACCGAATAACGATTTTTCTTATCCGGAACTTTTCACTTTGGGCGTGTTAACGATTCGTTCCGAAGCTTTCTTTCTTCTCCTTCCTTTTTCTTTCCTCTCTTTTCTCTCTGTTTTTTTTTTTTTTTTTTTATACGTATTTGTCTTTTTTACTTTATTTTAATTTTTATTTCGTCCAAGCTCTCTGTATAATCCTGAAACGTATACACCATTTTTAATATTTCTCCATTTAACTCTCGTCATTTGCGTAAAGAAGAAAAATAAATACGACGACAAAATATCAATTTAACGAATTAAATTATTTGATAATTCGATTCGTTTGAGAGAAGAACAAATGAATTAATAAATAAAAATAATGATAATAATAATAATAGTATTTTATATTTTGTGAACGGCCAGGTACGATTTGTTTATCGCAAAAGTCGAATGAATAAAATAAAAGTGTAAATACGTGGAAGAGAAAGAGAGAGAGAGAGAGACAGAGAGAACAAAAAGAAAAGAAAAGAAAGGAAATAGAATGGAAAGGATTAGTTCTTCTAATGTTCTCTAACGCGCAGTTGGTTACAGATCGATTTCTAACGATAATATCATCTCGTTTGGGCTCTTTGTGGTTGTTTACATTAAATTTTAAAGGTCGGTACACACATTGCTTCAACTAATTTGATCATACGTAATCGTATTATTATTATTATTATTATTATTATTATTATTATTATTATCATTAGAATTTATTCGAATGAATTCCAAGAAAATTTTCGAAGGCGAATTTAACTGTGGGACGAATGAGGAAACCTCGAAAAAAAAAAAAGAAGAAGAAAAAATCTACGTACGCACACACGTGTGCGTTTGCAAGGACACGATTCGAACAAAAAAAGAATAATAATATGAAATAAAGTAAAGTAAAGGACAAAAGGACAACGACAAAAAATAAACCGATATGGACCGCTCGCCTGACCAAAATAATCGTACGAAAGTTTGTCCTTTGTTTTGTTTTGGTTTATTTCTTTTTTTTATTTTGTTCGTACGCCGTACAGTACGTCAATCAAATGACAAAGTACAGGACAATATACGTATATGTAAATATATATACATATATATATATATATATATATATCGATTTTATAAAAATTGTCGACGATTAAAATCATATCTTATATCGCATATTAAATTTCGATCTAAAATAGTGAGAGATATACATAGAACGATACGTTATTAATAATAATAATAATAATAATAATAATAAAACAATATAAAAAATAAATATCAATCGGTTCGATAACGATAGTTGGTTGTACGCTATTTTTGTAATAATAACGATGGTATTTTTGATGGTGTTTTTGATGTTGATGATGGTGGGGACGACGACGACGACGACGACGACGACGACGACGACGACGACAGACGCATTGCGCGAATTTCTTTTACGACACTCTGTATGTATATATCGATGATAAGCCATTGAAACGAATTCTTTCTATTTCGGTTTGTAAAGGATTGTGTATCGTAAATAACTAAGATTCTTACAATGACGTCAGATTCGACGTTACATCATCGTCGTCATCGCTACGTCATCGCAAAACGTGCCTCGAGAAAGATTTATATTTGCGATTGAAGACAAAAAAAAAGAAAAGAAACGAAATTAAAAATAAAAAAAAAAATAAAAAACAAGGAAGGAAAGAAGGAAGGGAAGGGAATTTAATCGCGTTGATAAATTGAATACCATCGAAAAAGAAAAAAAAATATATATATATATATATATACATATATACACATATAAATATATATATAACGATACGTAATAATATCTTTATCACTGACCTTTTTTTTTCTTCTTTCTTCCCTCCTTTTTTCGTGAGCCCGATGAATTTCTTCCGAGGGGTACGCTCCTGTTTAATATTGAAAAACAGTTAAAAGATTCGATTCTCTTTCTCTTTCTATCTGTCTCTCTCTCTCTCTCTCTCTCTCTCTCTCTCTCTCTCTCTTTCTCTCTTCTTCAATGGACTCGATCGGCAGGATTGAAAAGTTCCCTCGTTGACACTTTACTTCGTCGCACTGACCACACACACTTCTCACGAATGATAATAATAATAATAATAATAATAATAATAATAATAATAATAATAATAATAATAATAATAATAATAATAATAATAATAATAATGATCGGACAATAATAATTAGATAATAATACGAGGAGAAGAATTATGATTGAAGAAAAGAACGAAATTAAAAAAACGTTAACGTTTATAACGCGCCAGCACCATCCCCTCTACGACGGCTCGACGATAATTAGGGGATGCGATTAGAAGAAGAAAATGAAAAAGAAAATGAAAAAGAAAAAGAAAAATCGAAAAATAGAAAGAAGTGGTCGTAAAAGAAGCGCGACGCGTTTTGACTTAAGAATATATTCGATACGAATCTATTACTACTACGATGATTACGATGCTGACGATTGCGACGATGACGACGACGACGATGACGACGACGACGACGACGACGACGACGACGACGACGACGACGACGACGACGATGACGACGTACGAGAAGAGAAAACTGCACGTCCTATCGCGACGAACTCGCGGCCGCGACTGACCGTACGTCGTGACGACTCGACGCGATTACTACCGGTGGCGCCCCTACCGGACGCCGTGGGAAACGCGCGAAAAACAAATGCGTCGAAAAATTCGATGCGCGTACGCAACTCAAATTACGTAGGAATATACAGTATAACATTTAAGTATATTTAAAGTGTGTAATATGTACGTTCGAGTGAATATTTTTTTTCTTTGTTATTTTTTGTTTTTTTTTTTCTTTTTTTTTTTTTTTTTAATAAGAAAAAGAAAAAGAAACGATTCGATAAAATTAAATACGCGTTCGAACGAACGGGCGGTTATCTTAATCGTACGAAGATTTTTCTATATCGATTCAATTGCACGTAGATCGATTATATTACTATCGATCACGCGTACGATTGTCATGATCGTAGAGAGAGTGAGAGTGAGAGATAGAGAGAGAGAGAGAGAGATTTATTTTTTCTTTTTTTTAAGCGAATAAAACGATTCGATCGATCTCGATTGATTTGAAATTGTGTTATGGAAACTACGACTGGTCATTTTCTATCGACAATAATATTGATACGATGTGTGTGTGTGTGTGTGTGTGTGTGTGTGTGTGTGTGTGTGTGTGTGTGTGTGTATCGGGTCGTCCGAAAAATTCGTGGCGATTTTGATACGCGGGAAATTTAAATTTTGGTATACATTTATTAAATTATTATTATTATTATTATTATTATTATTATTATTATTATTATTATTATTATTATTATTATTATTATTATTATTAAAATATTATCGGCACGAACTTTTCGGACAACCCAATATATATATATATATGAATATATACAAAAATAATATTGGTATATATATATATATATAAAAAGAAAGAGGGAGAGGTAGAGGGAAAGAGAGAGAGATACATATATGGCGTGTGTCAATGACCGTGAGACAACGGGGTCCAGCTTAATTTTGATCAAAGTATATATCGTCTCCTTAACTGTAAACGCAAAGGATCCAGCTGTAGAAGGGTACCAACGAAAGGAGGAGAGACGAGGGAGATATCGAGCAAGAAACAAAACGCGCTCTTATAATCCGCGTTCTCGACGTTCTGCACCGGTACCATTACCATTACCATTACCATTCCAGGTATATATATCTGTCTCTCTCTCTCTCTCTCTCTCTCTCTCTCTCTCTCTCTCTCTCTCTCTCTCTCTCTCTCTCTCTCTCTCTCTCAGAACACACGTACGCACACGCAGCAGACACACACACACACACAAATATACACGCTCATTCTCTGTAGATATACACACGTACATATATGCTTTCTTAACCTTTTTCGCGAGATGATACGACAAAGCGTATAACGACGTCGATCGAATAAATTCGACGATATTCGCGGAGTAGTCCTCCACCTTTGAATTATTTTATTCGGTGCAGGGCGGGGCTGGGGGAAGGGACTCCGGACTACTTTTTTGTCTCCCTCCCATCCCTCGACCAACCCAACCACCCCCAACCACCTACCGATCCTCTTCGATCGACGTCCATCTTGGTTTTTCTTATTTCTTTTCTTTATTCTTTCTTTTTTCTTCATCTCTCTCCCTCTCTCTCTCTCTCTCTCTCAGTCTGTTTCTGTCTCTCTGTCTCTCCTTCATTCCCATCAAATGGTGTCCCATAAGTTTCTTCATCCCTTTATTTTCCCCGTGCGATTAAGAAATACACGATACGGAAGATACTTAAGGGACACCCTATATTGTTTTACTAATTGGAAGATATGTGAAGACAACCCTCTCTCTCTCTCGTCTTTTACCGTAACTATCTTATGGAGGAAACAATAATAGCAGACGATATAATACGTATATAAGAATATATATATATATATATATATATATATATATATATATATATATATATAAATATGTCGATCAGTATGGGAAGACATCTTTTTTCATTTTTTTCATTTTCCGAAGGAGCTACGAAAATTTCTTTTTTTCTCATCGACTCGCATCCCGGACAACCTTATAATAAAAAAGATAAGATCGATATATCGGAAATGATATAAATATTCGAGATATCGAATATCCTCTAAAGATATTGACGAAATATCGGAAAATGAAGACGTTCGGTCGTTGATTTTTTCTTTTTATATTATTATTATTATTATTATTATTATTATTATTATTATAATTATTATTATTATTATCTTTTATTTTTTATATTTTTTTTCCACACCAACAATACGAAGTCAATGGCAATGCGGTAAGAATGGTTGTTTGTTGGTCAAGTCCAAAGTCGATCTTAGAAAAAGAAGGATACGTTTCTTATACATGAGCCTGTGTATGTCCTTTCTCTCTCTCTCTCTCTCTCTATATATATATATATATATATATATATATATATATATATATATATATATATATATATGACACACACACTTCCCATAAGATATCTTATATCAACCTTGTGGTTGTCACAACGGTCGCGTACAAACCGGAAACGGAAGTCGATTCTATTCTCCCCCCCCCCCTCTAAGCCTTACCTGTACTCTGTCGATAAATTGTTATTTTTCTTTTTTCCCCTTTTTTTTTTCTTTTTTTAGTCACGTTTTATTCGAGCCATTTTACAAAGATCTTTCGCGAGGTTAGAAACTTCGATCAAAAGAAAGAAAGAAAGAAAGAAAGAAAAAAACGCGAACGAACGTTAATACAATCGTGAGGCGTTCGATATAAAATTTTTCTGCCCCGTCGATCGGCAATGTATTTTTTTTTTTTTTTTTTTTTTTTTTTTTTTTTGAAAGAACGAAGAATAGAAAACAGGGGAAAAAGGGGGAAAAAGAAAGACGATCCTGTTCGATCGATACGCGGAATCGCTTTGTGATATAATTCACGATGTCGACGGGGGCGGCAGCAGTGGTCATTTATTAATGCCGGACGCTGATTTGACCGGAGCTGATCGATGTAAACAACATGGCGGCCCAAGTTGGTGCGCATAGATAAAAGCGAGGAAAAAAAACAAGCGGCGTTCGAATGATCAATAATCGAACATGTTTACGGCTAGATAGATGCGAACGTAACGAGAATATAAAGGCGATTCGTACGCACGGCCAAGTAGAAATTTTAACGCCTCATTATGTCGTCCGAAAAGGTAGGTTATGTTAATAGACCTTTCTTCTTTTTTTTTTATTGTTTCTTTTTTCTTTACTCTGTCTTCTTTTTTCTTCTTCTTCTTCTTCTTTTTCTTTTTCTTCCGAAGTAATTGTTTCGGGGCGTTAATAGACGATAGTAATTTGTTTCCTTGTTTTTACGTTCTCGTTTTTGTTTTTCATCAAGGTACTCTATCGTTTGGAGCAGCCTCACGGTACGGGGACGGTTTATGCTTCCTGGCGACCTGGCAACAGTACTCATATAGCTACTACTGGATGCGATTCGTCCGTAGCAATATTCGACAGGCAGGGTGATCTTCAAGAGCGTATACAAATACCAGGATTATGTACAGGCTTTGGTTGGGACGCAGACGGCGACTTATTAGCCGTAATATCTCAGAACTCTTCGTTGATAATTTTATGGGATGCGACGACGGGTAAAAAGTCTCAAATGGATGCAGGAGTCAGAGATGGGCTGACGTGCATGATATGGGCTAAGAGAAATTGCCTCTTAGCAGTCGGAACTCAAAAAGGAAATTTAATACTTTACGATCACGTTAATGCTAAGTACATAATACTCTTTATCCTCTACGAAGTTTATTGACGTTAACATCTTGACGTATTTTCCTTTATAATTTACCTTCTTCGATGTCACTTTTGCGCAGGCGTATGCCCATCCTGGGGAAACATAAGAAGCGTATACTGTGCGGGGCTTGGTCGATAGAGGGTCTCCTGGCTTTAGCTAGTGAGGACAAAATGTTGACGATCAATACCAGCGACGGTGACACGCGCAGGGAGATAACTTTGCAAGGCGATCCCTCCGACGTACAATTTAGCGAAATGAAAATGGATCACCGTATAGGCGGTGAAAATACGGTACAACCCGTCACGCTCTTACGGCCAATGCGATTACTTTCTTATATCCCCCCGTTCTTATACTTATCTTCCTTTCTTTTATAAAAGGTATCACTCGTAGTTAGTAAAACTACATTATTTCTATATAACATTTTGGATCCGGATAATCCAATCGAATTAGCCTTTCAAAAACGTTACGGTCCGATTGTTACCTACAAATGGTAATGCTAGTATAAAATAATAATACGATGAATGATATGTACGTAAATATAAACGTAAAATGACGTTTATATTTTTTTCCCTCCTTTATATCTTCAGGTACGGTGACGGTTATATACTGGTAGGTTTCGAAGCCGGATACTTCATCGCCATATCTACTCATATAAAGGAGGTCGGTCAGGAATTGTTTCAAATTAAAAATCACAAGGATTCCTTGACGGACATATCGTTGAGCGAGAACATTGGAAAGGTGGCTACGTGCGGTGACAGTACAGTAAAAATACACGCTTTACAAAATTTGGAAGAAACCGAGAAGATGATTAATGTAACGGGTGAAACCGGTATAAGTAAGGTCGAATGGTCGACCGATGGTACCATGATAGCAGTGGTAACGTTCATCGGGAACGTTCTCATTTATTTAGTTGAAATTCCAAAATTGACTAGCGTTTCCGGCAACAGGATAGCATTATTGACAAGCTTAATTGAGGTTACTGTACACCTTTACACGTTAGACAAGGTATATATAAAAGTTAAAATGGCCCTTTCTCTCTCTCTCTCTCTCTCTATAATTTATTCAATTGTTTTTCTTTTGTTTTTCTTTTTTTAGGAAAAACCAGAACCTCAAATAATCAATACCATAATAGAACCATCCGTGTTGGCAGTAGGGCCACTTCACGTAGCCGTAGCTTTAAACAATAGAGCACTATTCTGGGATTTGTCTACTTATCAATATGACATTAATACACATTTTGAACGTGATTATTTGGCAACTGTCGATAGTATATCCTTAAACGAGACATACGTATCAGTTCTATTCGATGGAAAATTACAATTACAATTGGTATATATATATATATATATATAAATATGGATTATAATTTTTTTATTATGATAGCAAAGAGTCCAAATCGTTGAATGAAGTGATTAAAAAAACAAAAATTGTTCTCAATTTCAGATCAAAGTTGATCAGACATTGATAAACAATGGTAAAGATACAAAATTATTCCCCGAGTCGAATAATTTAAACGAAAGAATAACTTGTCATTCATTGTCATCAGAATTTCTGATTTATGGGACCGATGTAAATTTATTTACTTACTTATTTATTTATTTATTTATTTGTCGTAGAAAGACAAAGAAAAAAAAAAAAAGCTAATGAAACATAAAAAAATTATTACATCATCGATAAAATTTTCCAGATGGGGCATATTATATATTTTTATTTGGAGGCATTCAATAAGTCGACGGAGTTTACTCACGACAATGGTATTCAAGATATATATTTAGACGCGAATGGTACGCAATTATGTTTCATCGACAATAAATCCGACGTTTATCTGTACGATCCTATCAATGAGAATATCATTCAAGTGCCAGAACCACCAGACGCTGTAGATGGCATTATATGGGACCAAAATATCTTCGAACGTTCGATATTCGCGATATACAATAAGAACGTAATAGTAACGTATATCTTTATCAAATACTATGTCGAGGGTTAGTTGAGTGAGATTTCTCTCTTTTTGTTTTCTTTTTTTTTTTTTTTTAATATATTGACAAGTAAAAAAAAAATCAAATGTTAATATCGTACGAACGTTTGCATATAAGGTCAAAAGATAACCAAAGTTAATTCGACAAAATTGCCATCCGAGGCCTTACCCATGTTGATGTATTCCGGTGAAGTGACTTTGAGCACGTCTAGCAGCAAATTGATACAAATAACGTTGGCTTCACACGAGGACGTTGGAAACATAGTCGATACAAGGAAGATCAACGAAATATTCGACAATCATATTACTTGCAGGAGGTAAAACGTCAATTGATCCGCATAACGTGCGATCAAAAGATCTTTATGTCGATTGGAAATGAATTCAGTTTATGAATTCTTTTTTTTTTTTCCCCCTTTCGAATGTTACAGATTCGACAACGCTTGGAATATTTGCGATAAATTGAACGACAACGATATGTGGTCGAAATTGGGTAGAAGCGCAGTGGCAAATTTAAATATTGAATTTGGTACATTTTTTTGTTATCATTTTTCTTTCTTCTTTTTTTTTTTCACATTAACCAGACATCGTCGTTGTTCCAGCTATTAGGGTATATCGACGTATGGAGGATGCCTCGATGGTTTGGGCGTTGGAAAAGTTAGAGAACGTAAACGAATTGAATTTGTTATGCGGTCACTCGTCGTTGTTACTCGGCGATTACAATCAGGCCGAGAAATTCTTCTTGCAATCGTCCGAACCCGTACAGGCTTTGTATCTACGAAGGGATTTAATGCAATGGGAACAAGCCCTTAGTTTGGCGCAAAAATTAAAGTCCGAGGAAATACCTTACATCGCCAGGGAATACGCCCAACAATTGGAATTCATGTAAGTTTGCGGCCATTTTGAAAAGTTCATTGTTTACGTTAAGAAAAAGTCGATATCGATCGATGAATTGTTGATCGATTGTTTCTCGATTACCTCGACACAGAGGTAATTATCCAAAGGCATTGGCCAATTACGAACGTGGTTTGCTCGATCCAAATGCAACCTCCAATTCGTATTCGAACGATGTACAACATAAAAATCAATGCTTGGCCGGTATCGCAAGAACGTCAATAAGATGCGGCGACAGTAGAAGGGGGGTTAGCATTGCGATGGACAATGACAGCAACAGATCGTTGAGAAGGGAATGCGCAGAAATTTTGGAAGCTATGAAGGTTAGTTTCTACAAGTTTTCATTTTTGTTGTTACAAGACTACATGTCAATCCTGTATGAATGTATTATTATTATGTCACATACGTATTATATACGTACACATATACACATATATATTTATAGCAAATCAACGAAGCTGCCTTGCTCTACGAGAAAGCGGATTATTTCGACAAGGCGGCTTCCGCATATATCAAATTGAAGAACTGGCATAAAGTCGGACAACTCTTGCCTCAGATATCTTCGCCAAAGATAAATATACAATATGCCAAAGC
This sequence comes from Dolichovespula media, assembly GCA_911387685.1. Lineage (NCBI taxonomy): Eukaryota > Metazoa > Arthropoda > Insecta > Hymenoptera > Vespidae > Dolichovespula > Dolichovespula media. The sequence continues at coordinate 2,848,661 of OU426875.1, read as the reverse complement.
TAAGGAAGCCGAGGGAAAGTACGAGGAGGCTGCTAAGGCCTATGAAACTGCTAAGGATTACGACAATATTATCAGAATAAATCTCGAATATTTGAACAATCCTGGTAAGAAAGAGAATTATTTTAATTGACATTAGATTTGAATTTCTTATCTCGTTATATTCTTTTTATTCGTACTTACAGCAAGAAGCGTTGAAATCGTTCAACAAACTAAGAGCATAGAAGGTGCCAAAAGGGTTGCCAAATATTTTCAAAAGACAAACGATTACAATTCGGCGATTAAATTTTTAATATTGTCGAATTGTCACGACGAAGCTTTTCAACTTGCCAATCAGCACGGTAAGATGGAATTGTATGGTGAAATTTTGATAAACGCCATAGACGATGATAACAACAGGAAGGAAGACTTTAAGAATCTCGCCGTATACTTTGAATCGCAAAAGAACAGTCTTTTGGCTGGGAAATATTATTTCCATGCTAAGGATTATCAAAAGGTTAAGCTTTTAAATATTATTACTATTATTATCATCATCATCATCATTATTGGCTTATATTAAATTAACAAATAATTAAATAAGAAAAATAATCATTTTTATAGGCATTGAAGCATTTACTTAAAGCTGCACAATTGACTGTCGATGACGACGTGGCATTGTCATTGGCAATAGATACAGTGGCCTCATCTAAAGACGATAAATTAGCTAATCATTTAATAGATTTTTTATTAGGTGCAGATGGAGTACCAAAGGTACATTATTAATTACTAATAACGTATCTTATAAGCATTATATTGAACTTCTTCTTCTTCTTCTTCTTCTTCTTGTTACATACAGGATCCAAAATATTTATTTCGATTATATATGGCAAGAAAGCAATACAAGGAAGCAGCAAAGACGGCGATAATCATTGCAAACGAGGAACAAATCAATGGTGAGTCAGTCATCAATCCATATTTTTTTCCTTAATATTTTCTAAATATTTTATTTTGTTACTTTTGTTTGTTTTTTTCGTTCTTAGGAAACTACAGAAACGCTCATGACGTTTTGTTCGGCATGTATCAAGAATTGAAAAGAAACAAGATAAATACGCCACTGGAGATGCAAAATAATTTGAGACTGTTACATTCTTATATATTGGTGAGACTTCACGTGAAAAGGAACGACCATTTGCGAGGCGCCAGGATGTTGATCAGAGTTGCTAATAACATATCAAAATTTCCATCACGTTAGTACGAAGAATAATTAAAGAAAAACAAAACAAAAAATTAATTAATCGAATGTCGTATAAAATCAATATTTGTTTTTTTATCTTTTTCTTTTTCTTTTTTTTTATAGACATTGTACCAATCTTAACCTCAACTGTCATAGAATGTCAAAGGGCGGGTTTGAAACAGGCGGCATTCAATTTCGCTGCCATGCTAATGCGACCGGAATACAGAACGCAAATTGATATTAAATACAGCAAGAAGATAGAGGCCATAGTTAGAAAACCACCTAGGGCCAAAGATAGCGAGCCAGAGGACGAACCATTAACGCCGTGTCCCTATTGTAAAAGTAAAGTTCCTGAGACAGAGATAACCTGCGATAAATGCAAGAATACAATTCCATTTTGCATAGCTACGGTAAAGATAGTTTTCTCAGGTTATACAAGCGCACGCATATTTATCTATATAAATATAGAAACGATATATATAATTATGCATCTGTGTATATATCCATTTCAGGGTAGACACATCGTAGAGGATAATTTTACCGTTTGCCCTCAATGCGATTTTCCTGCCATAAGAAGTGAATTTTTACGGTTGGTAATCATTTGTTTTCCTTTTCTTCCCCCCTCCCACCCACCTCCCCTCCCACCTGAAAGTAATAAATCTTTCAATTATAAAATAATGCATTTATTTATTTTAATAGAATCATTGAATCGGACGAGACATGTCCGATGTGTTCAGAACGCGTAGATCCCAATGTTATATCATCGACAGTTGATATCCGTCCGTATCTCGATCTTCAAGAAAACGCAATAATGGAAAAAGTTTAACTCATTGATTTTAAGTGTCTCCACAATATGTGTGTACGCGTGTGTGATAATTTTATTTACGATTTAACACTAAAGATATAAATTTGTTTCTAGTGCCTTAATGAAAAAGCTATTATCAGGTTTAAAAAAAAAAAAAAAAAGAATTGTTAAGAAACGTTAATACTCCATTCCGATAGGACATAAAGATACTGATAATTGTACATACGTATAATTTAAGTTACATAAGATGCTTAAAGCATGTCGAATGACTAAACAAAACAAAAGAGAAAAAATGTATTAGCTTTTTGATCTTGATAAACAATGCCGTCCGATACTAAGTACAATATACCACACTCGAGTACAATTCGATTATATTAATTAAGCATATATATATATATATATATATACGTTTGACGTGTACAAATAAATCAAATAAATAGCTTTCTTGTTACTCCACGTTATTTCTATTACTTGGATTGATGATGATCACGTTATAAAATCCTTGATGTAATATGGTTGTAATAATAATAAAAATAAAAATAAAAATAGTGGCGGAGGAAAACCATCATTATCGCCATCTGACGTGAATGCACGTAAATACGAAGAAGATATGACGTTAGATTAAACGCGCACTAATACATTAAATCGAAGAATATATCACACACGCGCATGTACAAACGTAACACACACAAATATGTATATATATATATATATACATATGTAAGACGGACGATGAGACAGCATGACTGTGAAAAATCGAGGTCAAATAACTTCCTGCGAATCATTCAATACGGTTGACGAGTTTCTTCTACGCCATTTAATAAATCTTGACAAAATCATATTTCTCAAAACATTGGCTATATCATCGTCTTCGTCTTCGTCGTTGTCGTCGTCGTCGTCGTCGTCGTCATCGTGTGTTTGCAATCACGCATACGATTCTTCTTTTTCTCTTCTTCTTACTTTACAGTAAAACGCAAAACAAGATCGTTAGATAATAATTATAATATAACCTAATGCAAAATTACGTCTTTAATAAGCGGCTGTTGTGTCTGGAATGGAAAATTTATTGTTTGTGGAATATATGTGTATATATGTGTATATATATATATATATATATATATATATATATATATATGTATGTATGTATATATTAAATCGTCTGACTAACCTATCATAAAATCGCAACGTCATAACTAACATCGTTGCAATCGTCATTCCGAAATGACTATTTAACCTAACGGGACACACACAACACATGCATCGTAGACTTATGACTCAGTGACGTATTAACAATTTAAATTTAGGAACATTTTACGATTTTATTTCCTATCTCTTTTTTGTCTCTCTTTCTTCTTTTCCATAGATAACCGAAACCATTTAAATATTCGAAAAACACGAGATACTTATTTTCGAACTTACTCATTAACTATTAAATAATAGTCTTAATGCCCCCTTTCCTCCCTACCTTCCCTCCATGCCGGTAGAGTAAATACGACGTATATTCAAAACGTATACACACGTAACCTTTTATTATCATTAAGAGTCCATGCGTAAATAAAAAGACAAAAAGAAAGAATTAAAATATTAATTATTCCGGTTCGAAAATAAGATGCGCATAATAAAAGAACACAAAAACGTACATTTATATATATACATATATATATGATGTATGTACGTACGTATCCTGTGTAATGTATGTATTCGTTAAATACGATATATATATATATATATATATATATTGTATATTGTATACCTTTGGGTGAAAGAGAGAAAGAGAGAGAGAGAGAGAGAGAGTGATAACTACCTGGAAATATGTACGACCGGTGCAGTGGGCAAGGGGGCGGGGGAGGGTGTTAAGGACGTAATGACAAGTGAAAGAAAAATGAGTACGGGAGATGGGAACGATGTTACGGCACTATTGGTTAAACACGACGAATATTAGAATGGTATTGGTGAGGTTAGAAGCAATGGCGGGGAGAGAGGGGACAGTCGTCGCTAGTCGTGCGAGCGAGCGATCGAGAGATCGAGAGAGCGAGAGAGCCAATCAGCGTACGAGAAAGAGAGTGTGATAGATCGAGGATTGGGTCGGGGGGGAAGGGAAGGAACGGTGTATACCGAAGCACGTAAGACCCACGTCGATGTTGCCGCTGTTAGTCCGTCTGGCATATTCGAACGGCGGGCATCGTCGTATTCAAAGCTTTAATTTCATCGATATCAAAATAATAGATCTTGCAAAATATTTTCGATAAACATACGATATTATTACAAACTATACATAAAATTTATATTCGTTCGCACCGTTGCGTTCATTTTTAAATATATATATATATATATATTATATGTATATATATATAAATTTGTCACGTACGAAGAACGGTAACTACGCTCTACGAGGGGTTAACCCTAACCTATATTAAAAAAAAAAAAAAAATTGAATAAAGAAATAGTTCCGAGTCCAACACAACAACAACAACAACAACAACGACGACGACGATTTTACGATATAGATTCGTAAACGAACGTAAGGGGAGAAGGAAAGAGAGAAAGAGAGAGAGAGAGGAAAAAAGAAGGAACGAGGAAGAGGAAGGAAAAGATAAAAACACAGAGAGAGAGAGAGAGTGAAAGAAAATAAAGATAAAATATAATATATTTTTGTTTTTACGTTCCCACTTCGTAAGAAAAAACATCGAACGATAGTCTCTCGTCGGGTCGGATCGGTCAGTCCTCCTCCTCCTCCTCGGTCCTAATTTTTTGGTTATTAAAATCACCATCAACGACAAAAAATAAATAAAAATAAAATAAAATCTTTCGTTTGACTAGCGCGAAGCTCTCTCTCTCTCTCTTTTTCTCTCTGTTTCTCTCTCTCTCTCTCTCTCTTTATCTCTCTCCCTCTTTCTGTCTGTGGTGGTTGGTCAAGATGGCCGAAAGGAGCGACTCAGCGCCGGGTTCTACGTCTTCTATGATCGGCCAACAAAATAATAATGATAAAAGTAATTTGTTGTTCCTAATGAGCTTCGTCGAGCAAATTATAAGGAGCCCGGTCAATCTAGTATTGGTCGGTTTAATTGCTTTGTTAGTTTACAAAATAATTAAGAGTAAGATTAAGTCGGAGGTGCCATTGGCCGAGATCAAACGTTTGCCGAAATTACATCGTGACTTTACGATCGAGGAATTGAAAAAATACGACGGCAATGGGACAGACGGAAGAATATTGGTCGCACTTAATGGGAGCGTTTATGATGTTACCAGAGGTGCCACGTTCTACGGCCCTGGCAAGTATTATAATACTATATTATATGTATATGTATATGTGTGTGTGTGTGTGTGTGTGTGTGTGTGTGTCGTGTGTGTATAGATATATATTTCGTTTCACTTCTACTTTTCCATTTTCTATTTTATTTGTCTCCTTTTCTTATTTATTTTATCTCGCAATAACATTTATTTATTCTTCTCGATACTCTTAAGTTCATTCTATATTTACAATATTACTTCGTTATATATATTAGAATATATGTTTGGACGAACGAGATTTGACCGATTGTTAGATAAGCCTATTTGATTTTAATTGCGGCTTTTTAAACGCGCGTTGGACAATTTGTTATCGTTGAAACGTAAATACAAAAACGCAAAGGTCATTTTAGTTCTCTCTCTCTCTCTCTCTCTCTCTCTCTCTCCCTGTCTTTTTTTTTTCTTTTATCATGAATTTGCAATTCAGTTCCTACAATACGCACTGATAACTATTTAATTAATCTCACTCTTTTTCTCTTCTATTTTTCTTCTTTCTTCTTTTTTTAAATTTATTTCTTTCTGATGACATTTATCTATCCATTTACATGTACATAACTACATGCGTGTATTTATACACACACACATATTATATATATATACATATTATTTTGTTGACATAATATACATATGTTATTTACTTAATACATAATCTTATCTATATTTTATACAGGTGCACCATACGCGGTATTCGCCGGTCGAGACGCCAGCAGAGGATTAGCAACGTTTACATTAGAACCAATCAAAGATGAATACGACGATTTGAGCGATTTAGACAGCGAACAAATGAGTTCTATGAAGGAATGGGAGTTGCAATTTAAAGGCACGTTTTTTTATCGAAACCTTCTGCTTTTCTTCTTATTATTCTTCTGCTTCTTCCTTTTTTCATTATTTAATCACGTCGAGATAAATTTGATATATCGTACCTTAAGGATTCTATTAAAAAGGAGAGTTCTCTTTCGTTGCTGGTTCATTTAAATATCATTCCCCTTTATAAATGGATGCTATTGTTCTCTCGGGCGATTACTCAACCACTTTTTCTTTCCCTTTTTTTTCTCTCTCTCTCTCTCTCTCTCTCTTTTTCTTTTTCCCTCGTTTATTATTTATGAGATCAAAGTTCGCTCCAACGAGCGAAGGAAGAAGGACCTATCCGTTGTTGAAACACCGTTCTCATTGATAATCCCACTGTGAATTACGGTGGCGTTAGTCCGGCCTTGTTGTAACGATAAAAAAATTGTCGATTTAATTGTAGAGAGGTACGACTACGTTGGGAAGTTGTTAAAGCCTGGAGAGGAACCGACGAATTATTCGGACGAGGAGGACGAGGGTAGCCAGCAAGAGACTGAAAATAAGTTGGATCAACAGAACGCAAAGTTGTCCGATGCCTGCGACAAGAAAAATAAATCTAAAGATGATTGACCGACCTGTTATTGCTTGTCAAAAACGAAGGGGGAATCTTTATGGGAATGCACCGCCAACTACGCCGAGCAGCGCACAGAGTTGTTGAGAAAATTTTTAGATTTATCGTTCATAAAAATGTTTACGAACGTTCGGCCGAATATTTTATTAATTTTTAACAATATTTCCGGAAGATAAAGTTAAGGTATAATATAAATATCTTTTAGTTAAATCTGAAACACTGACAGCGAGAGAGAGAGAGAGAGAGAGAGAGAGAGAGAGAGAGAGAGAGAGAGAGAGAGAGAGAGCTGGCGTTTCGTATTAAAGACTTCGTTTGAGTGCCTGATTTCGACAAAAAAAAAAGAAAAAAAATAGAGAGGAACATACACACAAACAAACAAACGAACGAACGAACGAACACAAACACATACGTACATATTCCGATTATTATATACAATCTTTTTATATCTGTACAAAGAATTTTTCTACAAAAGGATCACGTTCAAAACTTCTATTAGGCAAGATTAATAACTCCTCTATACGCTATGTGTTTCAATCATAATTCCGCTATATTAAAGCGAATATACGCGTTTTTGATATTCCACCCGTCGTTCATGTCTCTTATTGTGTTACATTAAGAGAGAGAGAGAGAGAAAGAGAGCTTAAAATAATGTGTGTACTTGATGCCCCTGAAATTTAACAACGTTGTGGCGTTAAGCTTCAGTTGCATTTCGATATTAGTCTTAGGTTCTGCAATATTTTTTTTATGTATGTGTGTGTGTATATATATATATATATATATATAAGCTCTGTTACACCTTCTAAAGTGCATATTGATTTTTAAATATTAAATTATTAAGTTTTTGTTAACAATTGACAAGGTATTTCAAAATCTCTTAAAAATTTCTTTGCGGTATAGATACAATGTTTTTTTTTTTTTTCTTTCTTTTCTCTTTACAGAAAATCCTAATTCCGCTCTTACTAGCTTTAATTAAGGTTTCATACATACATATACATATTATTATATATATATTATATATCTAATAAAATCTTGGAAGACAAAATGAAATCTACAAGCTAAATATTAGAATATCGGATCATCTAACTAATAAAGCGAAAGAAAGAAGGAAGAGAATTTTTGTTACGAAAAGATTTTACTACAATGAAATCAAGTTCTTCTTCGTACGGAACGATTATAATTTAATCTCTATCATTTCTTTTTACAGAGACGCACATACACACATATAAATATATATGTATACACATATGTGTATACACATAAAATAGATATATAAAGACATAAGCAGAGCTTTCCCTCCCAACCCTTCTCTTCCCCTCCTTGCAGCATTTAGTAATATTTAAATCTATATAATTCTGTTATGTTCGTTGTAGGCAGGAGGATTTTGTATTAATTTGCAACAATTGTGAGGATAAAATATTGTCATTCGACCATGTTATTATTATTTCAAACACACGATCAATACAAAGAAAGATTTAATATTTAGTCGAATTCATCGAGATCTACATTTAAAAACTATACTTGTAAATAATTCTTCTTTGTAAGTAGATTTATATATATATATATATACATATATATATATATAAATACATATATACATATGTATGTATGTATATATATAATAAGAATATGCATACATTAATGAATTAGTTAATTAATTACGTTTCATTTAAGCTATAGGTCGATTTCATGAGTTTTATGTTTATTCTCATGTTAATAGGGGGTATTCAAGCGAATTCATGATTCGATATTATTATCCATTTATTTGGAAATATTATTTTTATGTTTGAAATTGATACATCGACTCTAGTTTCTCTTTTTCCTTCTTCCTCTTCTTCATCTTCTTTATCTTTTTCCTTTTTTTTTCTTCTTCTTCCTTCTATCTCTCTCTCTCTCTCTCTCTCTCTAGTTTTACCCTCTTAGCGTATCCAAATATTAATTTTACATGTGTGCATTGATTTCCAATATTTGTCAATCCGTGTTTAAAAAAAAAAGGTTTATCAATTTTACATCCAACGAACGAACAAATTTATTGTACATTAAAGAGAGGAACACATTGTTGATTATGAACATTAATGTGTTGTTTAATAACGTTGAATATTTTTAAACTGTCATTCTCGAACACACAAATTTATTCGCAATGGTTATGTTAATAATAGTATGGAGGAGTACAGTTTTGTGGCGTTACAAGGAGAAATCTTTTAATTTGTTCTATGCATGTATTTATATATATATACATACATATATATATATATATATATATATATATATATATACATATATATATTCAAATTTTTACAAAATAATCCACGCTCCAAATTACAAATTTTAAACCGCATTTGTCCCTTTAATATTTTCTGTTTTTTCTTTTTTTTTTTTTTTTTTTTTAATACAATTGTTCACTTTTATTAAAAACGATGCTACTTAAAATAAAACAAAAAAAATAATAATTATAGATAAGAAAAATAACAGGAAGAAAGGAAATGCAAAAGGAAAAAGATACAAATAAAAAGATACGAGGAAAAGATTCCGTCTAATCTCCAACCGTATGCAAATTGATGATAATCTATTTTGTAATGTATATAAGTTTAACTTCTTTCGAACAAGGCCAATATATTTATAAACTACACCGTTTAAGCTAATTCTTTTCTTTTTTCTTTTTTGTAAAAACAACACAAAGGAAAGGAAAAAGAGAACATAACGTACTGTAAAAATATTAAAATTCCTTAATTCATCGTAGGAGAAGAGAGAAAAAAGATAAACCAAATTGATATGTAAACGGCATAATGCATATATATATATATATATATACTTATAATATACATATATATATCTAAACATTTTATGAAAAAGAAAAAAAAAGGTTCATCGTTATGATCCATTATATACTTAATAAAGATAAAGATGAAAATAAATAAATAAATAAAAAAAGAAAAAAAGAGGAAAAATCTACAAAAGAAAAAAAATTGTACGGTGTAAAACAACAAATGTATGGTGTAGGTACGGGATTCCTTATTGTTAAATATTATTATTATTATTATTATAATTATAATTATTATAATTATTATTATTATTATTATTATTATTATTATTATTATTATTATTATTATTATTATTATACAACAGTAACAAAAAAAATATAATAACTTTTGTTAACATTGAATGTTGATACTACATTGCAATGCAAGTTATTATTTTTCTTTTCTTTCTTTTTCTTCTTTTTCCTCTTAATTTTTTCAGAGAGAGAGAGAGAGAGACAGAGAGAGAAAAGAAAAAGAAAAAAGGAACAAACCAAAAATAATAGTAAAATCTTTCCACCACTCCTCACCCTCTCCATTAATTTTTATTCGTCATTTGCGTCGGTTCAAACGAGCGAGCTGTGCTTCATTACGAATTGAGAGAGGAAAAAATTAATTTTAATTTTGTAAAAAAAAAAATTCATTTAATGAGAGACTAGAGTGAGAGTGAGAGAGAGAGAGAGAGAGAGAGAAATGGCACGTGACCAAACGCAAAGAATTCCTAACAGGAAGGCCACAAACCATTTGTACGTTGACTCTGACACAACCTGTTCTTAAATAAGAATCAACTAGTTACTCGTTACAAATTGTTTTGTTATCCATTCAAAGCCATTTGGGTGAATAACCGAACGAAATAAAAAGATAATTTGCCCAAGTAACATTTCTTTCTCTTTCTTTTTCAATCTCTTTCTCTTAACTCGATCGAACAGTTTTTTTTTTTTTTCATTTATTTTTCCATTTTCTTTCTCTTTTCTTTTTTACTTCTGTTTATTTATTCGTTATTATTTATTGTATTTTATTCTTTTTCCTTTTTTTGGCATTGAGGTTATGTCGAAAAAAAATTAAAGAAATATATATATATATATATATATATATATGAAATAATATATGAAATATATATATATATATAAATATATGAAATAATATATGAAAATAATATCTACGAGTGTATGAAATTGTTAAGAAAAAAATATTTTTGCGAAATAAAAATATATATATATACATATTATATATAATATACATATATATACATCTGTGTGTACGTGTATATATATATATATATATATATATATTATATTGTGTATATGCGCGCGCGTAACGAAATATTATCACGTGTTAATTGGCATAATCGTAATTTGAGGTTATATCGGACATTAATAAAATTATTTAAAATCGAAAACATTTGTTTGCGAGAAGTAATGCGGGTGTGGGAGGGGTAGGAGGAGGGGGAAAAAAAGAAAAAAAAACAAAAAGATATTGTCGGCCAAGTACATACATATGTACTTTTTTCTTCTTTTATCAATCGAAAATTTTCTTTTCGTGAAAACCTAAATTTTCCCTTTTTTTTCTTCTCAATATTAAAATTATAATAATAATAATAATAATAATATATTACGAGTAAACAGAAAGCTTTCTCTTATCTGTGAAAAAAAAGGTTGAAGAAAATGAAGATATAATGATACTGAAAAATGTTATCGGCGAAATATCAAAATATTTTTCTTTCATAATTATATATATTTCGTATACATACATATACACACACACACACACACACACACACACACACACACACACACACACACACACACACACACACACACACACACACACACACACATACGAACTGAAAATTCTTACTAATTGTACGAAATCTCGAACAAAAAAAAAAAGAAGAATCATTAAACAATTTTATCTAGATGACACCAAAAAATTGTTTCGTTATCTCCGACAATGGCGACGTTATCAGCTCGTCCATATGTGATTTAAAGAAAGAAAGAATAAAAAAAAAGAAGGAAATAATAATAATAATAATAATAAAAGATTCTCATTTTCAGGTCGTTATTGCATCACTCGCATATTACATATGTACATACATATGTATATATATATACCGTATGTATCGATTTTTAAGAATACATAGGAGTATCACAAAAAAATATGTCTCGTACGATTATTAAAAAAGGAATTGAACCGATTGTTAATCAATTGGTCGAAACAAACGAAATTTGCGAGGATTTATTTTCTCTTTTTCTTTTCCTTTCTTTCCTCATCTCGAACAATGATCAAAGTGGGGAAGAAAAAAAAAAAGAGAACAACATGATAACGATAACTGCGTCATTCGACCGACACCCAAACGCGTTTTTGGGAAGTTACGTAACACCTTTCGCGCTATCAATTCTCCAAAAGATACTCATAACCTCCAAAATCTGATCTCTCTCTCTCTCTCTCTCACTCACTTTCTCCTCTCTCTCTTTTTGATGCGTCCGTATGAACAAAAATATTTTCAACAATCTGAAAGATATTCAAGTAAACGAACTTTTAATATAACTTTCGTTTTTCCAACTAACAATTATTAAATGAATAAATAACAATAACAACAATAATAATAATAATAATAATAATAGTAATCGTCGTCATAATATATCGCGTATTTTCGAAAACGATATTGAAAAATAATTTCTCGAAGATGTCTGCTGTATATGGCGAATAAATCAATCCAGAAGGAAGAGAAAGAGAAAGAGAAAGAGAGAAAGAGAGAGAGAAAGAGAGAGAGAAAGAGGAAAGAAACAGAAAAAATAATTTCTAAATATTCATAAACCTACAAATATATAAACACGCAAGCGCACACCATACACATAAAATATATATATATATATATATATATATATATATACGAACACATATACGTATACATTCCGTCGTATACGTTTTTCAAAAGATTCATTCGTAAAATTTGTTCTCCCCTCCTCCTTTCCCCTCCCCGATACCAGCTCCCAATGCCTTTTCATTCTCATTGTTAAAATATAACGTAAGAAAGTACAGCGTGCGTATAGCTCGATGAGGTGAGGTATTGGTGGGAGGGGTGGAAGAAGAAGAAGAAGAAGAAAGAAAGGAGAGAGAGAGAGAGAGAGAAAGAGAGGAGGCAAAAAAAAGGCGAACGCGCGACGCATCGTGCTCGACAATACGAGGAGAAGAGCAACGCTCTTCTTCACAAAGAGCCGCTGTCACCGAGGCGGGTGGCTAGGTGGCTGCTGCCACGCCGTCATCCAATTCCCGTCCCATTTCAACCGCTGTATACTCTCTCTCTCTCTCTCTGTGTCTCTCTCCTTACCTCTACCCACCACCCAACTCTCACCACCTCCTTCTACTTCTCCTCCAAATGCCACCTAACTCTAACGCGAGCCCGCTCAACTCAGCGTCGCGCGTCGCGCCGCCACCTACAGCGGCATAACCACTCCATAGCTTTCTCTCTCTCTCTCTCTCTCTTTCTCTTGCTTTTTCTCTCTATCTATCCGCATGTCCTCACTCGCTCTTATTACGTTTCGTTCGTAACGAGTAAGAGAGAAGCTAACTACAGCGCTCAGTAGAGCGAGAGACTACAGCGCTCAGAAGAGCGAGAGACTACAGCGCTCAGGAGAGAGAGAGAGAGAGAGAGAGAGAGAGAAGGGTTAACTTACAATGCGTGCGTGCGGCGAGTCGCGTGCCGTTCGCACCTCTGTCGGCTTTTACCACCCTCTCTTCTAACCCCTCCACCACCGCTGCTCGTCCCTGTACAACGACTCCTACATCCCCCACGTCCACCCAACTTACCAACCAACCGACCAACCCCTACCAACCACCTTTCAACCACCCACCTACACCTACCTTCGGAACTCCGTTGGCCTCGCGACCACCAACTCTCTTTACTACAGCGCTCAACCCATCCATCCACCCATCCTGATAAAACCTCCTCTACCTTTGCCTCCCTCGCTGTACTAACCACCGCCACAACACCCTCTCCCACTTCAATCCAGCGCGCCGACGAACCTCGAACATGAAAAATACAAAAAAATAAAAAAAAACAAGGAAGGAAAGAAATTTTTTACACCCGAGCTCGATATAATGATAATGCGCGCGTCGGTATTAACTCTCGCGCGTTTGATCGATGCGTTTGATCCCTTTGGAACGTATTTTTATTACTTTTCGTTCTTCTTCTTCTTCCGTTTTCTTTTTTTTTTGCTTGATAGAAAGAAATTTGTTTTTTTTACACTCTCACTCTTTTCTTTTCTATTCTTTCAATTCGTTCGTTCGTTCGTTTATTTATTGTTTTTTAACGGACTTATATAATTTCGATTCCGCCCTCGTTTTTTTGTTCGATCGATTGTTTGTTTGTATGTATGTTTGTTAGGAATTGGAGTTCTTTTTTTCCATTCTTTCTTTCTTTCTTCCTTGTATACGTGCGTATGTGCGTATGCGCTTGAGCGCTTGCGTGTGTGTTACCGACGAAATTATATTTTTAGATGTATGTACCCATATATACATACACACGTATATATATATATATATATATATATATATATTTCTGTACGTACATACGTCCGTGACCTTGACTAAGCGCCAGGGCCGTTTGTCGTGGGAGTCATTGTTGGTGCACTCTGTCAATCATTGGTACAGTTTTCGTTGTGTATATATATATATATATATATATATATATATATATCACGTAGTTGTTGTTATTATTATTATCATTATCATTATTGCGTATGTATATATATATATATATATATATCTAAATGTAAGAATAGAAATGTCGTTAACCTCTAACAGCAAATCCCCTGAAATTTTTCTCTTCATTGTTGTATCAACGATATACAATATTGTCCTTTGTTTTCCTACCATACGACATACGTACAATACTATTTACTTATGTGTGCAGTTATAGAGATCGTATAAAGTACGAGAAACAACAATTTTCTTTCGTTGTAATTTAAGAAAAAGAAAACAAAATTCAAAACAAAACAGATCATTACGTAGGATCAATATATCCTCGCTTTTAAACAAGAATATGTAAATAATTATAATAATAATAATCGAAGGAATTTATAATTGTATTGTTTTTTAATTATATATATATATATATATATATATATATATATATATATATATATATATATATATATGTATGCATGTATAACGCGTGTGCACAGATACACTTAAATATGGACGTCCTAATCGATCGAAATTTGTATTCGTTAAGGCGAGTCGACAATACGGCGAAATAATTCGGGAAACGAATTCGCATCGATTCTCCTCGATTTAGGGTGAGGGTAGAAGACATATATATATATATATTTGTTTTTTGATTTTATAATGAGGTATTATTAATAACAGTAACAACAATAACAACAATGAAACGATAAAACAAAAACAGAACGAAAGAATTAGCATCGTTCGAAGAAATATTTCATACGGTACAAACAAAAAAGAAATATATATATATATATATATATATATATATATATATGTATGTAAAATAAAATGGACACAAGAAAGTTAACGATGAAAATGTATATCCTTAAAAAAAAGGAGAGGAACAGGGAATGAAAGAGTAAGAGAGAGAGAGAGAGAATAAAAATATTTCGAACGGATTCGACGCTATTATCTTAATGATGTGATCAATTTGTAAACACAAATATTTTCTCCCCCTAACTCTCTGCCACCAAGCCTCCTCTTTTACCCCTTCTTACCCATTAACCACCAACCCTGCGTCATTCTCTGCCAACCATTTCTCCTCTTCGTCACAAATACCACCCTGCCGCCGAAAAAATTTCTGACCAATGTAATGATATATATATATATATATATATATATATATATATTATTTATATTATGTGAAAGGAGAGAAAATTTTCGAATAAAAAATTAACTCGATTATTATATTCTAATCATCGTAGGTAAATAACGTGTGGATGGATGACGAAAGCAAAAAAAAAGGGGGGGGAAAACAATCTCCGTCCTTAGTCCTTCGAAAAAAAAGACGAAGAAGAAGGAAAGAAGGAGAGAAATGAAGGAGAAAAAAAAATATATATATATATATGTACGTAAAAGGACCATAAGCTTTGCGCTTGTATATATC
>OU426875.1:2805531-2830531 GCA_911387685.1 Dolichovespula media | reverse complement strand
TATTATTACTATTACTACTATCGGATACGACAAGTACAGCGTCAAGAAGGTTTAATACTACTACTGCTAAAGTTAGTGCAACAGCAACCGTTACGATTAAAGCTACGAGGAGAACGAGAAGAAGAAAAACGAAAACAAGAAAAACGTCGCAGTTGTCGTCGACAACAACAACAGCATCATCGTCATCGACGCCGGCGCCGCCGTCGTCGTCGTCGTTGTTACGGTTCTCTGGTGCTACCAGTGTTGTTGTTTGCGGTGATTTTTTTTTCGGTGGTGCCTGACTGTGGTGATCGCCGTCGCCGTCGTCGTCTTGGTCGTCGTCCGTGGTGGTTGGTCTGTCCGGCCGTGTGTGTCCTTCTTCTTCTTCAACGTCGTCGCGTGTGCGCGCGTGCGGTATTAGTGGTGTTGTAGTCGTGTAGTGCGGCGTCGTGCGCGAGATTAATCGTGCGCGCTTCTTAGTGCCGCCTCCACCACCACCACCACCACCATCACCTCCGCCACCACCACCGCCACCATCGCCATCGCCACCTCCTTCCACCTCACCACCCACTACCCACCTACCCACCCACCCCTATCGTCAGGCGCGATCCCATAAAGTGCGCGATTTTATTTAACTCTCTCAGCTGCTGTGCTGTGTGCTCCTTTACGATCGTATTACAATCCCATCCTTTATTATTCTTCTTATTATATTTTCATCGTCCTCCTTATCCTCGTGGTACTTTTCGCCGTTGCCGTTATTATTATCATTATTATTATCGTCATTTATCATCAACGAAGAAGTTAAAAGTATACGGTGATTAAAATAATACTGTTGTTAATATACTGCCAGTGAACCGCCATATCAATTTATTATACGTTAAAAGTCGTCGTTCGTCTTCTTCTTCGTCCTCGTCTTCGTCTACGTCGTACATAACCTCTTCATCATTATCGTTCGTTCGTCGAGTCGTCGAGTGGCCGCCGTCGAGTCGTCGTACATAACCTCACACCTTCGTCCAACGTCGTCGTCGGCTTCGTCGGCGTCGGCGTCGTTCGAGAGAAACAAAGAAAAGCAAAAAAAAAAAGAAATATTATTATCATTATTAACATCGCCATCGTCGTCGTCGTCATTATTATTATTATTATTGCTATTATTATTATATATATGTACGATATATAAAATCTGACGTCGTCGTCGTCGGATCGTCGTCGTCGTCGTCGTCGTCGTCGTTCATCATTCGTCGTCGTCGTCGCCGTTGCCACCGTCGTCGTCGTCGTCGTATAAAAGGAAACAATAGTTTCGTCGATATGGTGAAGAAGTAATTAAATATCATCGTGAAAGGAGTTTAAGAACTCGGCTGGAGGAAGCATGGCCGACCACCTGGTGGACGGTCCGCCTAGCAAGCGACCGAAACTCGATCCATTTCAGGGTCCTTCTGATTCGGCAGGTAAGTTATTCATCGTTATTACTATTATTATTAATTTTTATTATTATTATTATTATTATTAATTTTATTATTATGATTATTATTATTAATGTTATCATTATTAATATTAATATCGTCATAATCGTTATTATAATCGTCATAATCATATCATCATCATCATCGTCATCGTCAACGTCGTCATTATCATCATCGTCGTCATCGTCGACATGAACAACAATATCGTTGCCGACATTTTTATTTTTATTTCGATTATTATTATTGTTATTATTATTATTATTAATATTAATATTATGATTAGTATTATTATTATTCCGTATGTAATCATTATTATTATTATTATTATTATTATTACTAGTATTATTAGTATTATTTCGTTTCTTTCGTTTGTTTGGGCGATCTTGTTATTTATCTTTTCTATTTATTTCTTTTTTTTTCTTCTCGTTTTCTTCCCGCCTCCCTTTTTTTATTCTCATCATCATCATCATCATCATCATCATCATTATTTCTTTTTAATTCTCTTCGTTGTTTTTTTTTTCATTTTTCATTTTTCTTTTCCATTCTTTTCTTTCGTTCTTTTTTTCTTTTTTTTTTTTTAATTTGTTCCTCGTTGATAATTCTTTTTTATTCTTTTCTTTAAATAATCATTTATATACTTTCAATTTCTCTTCCTTCGAACGTTTTACACATTCAAGCAGGACTCTAAATCTTAAGGTCGTCGAGGGGAGAGGAGAAGGGCATGAAATTAGTGCCCTTTCGCGACGAATTTTGTGTTCTTTTCTTTTCCTTTTTTTTTAATTTTTTATTTATTTATTTATATTTTTATTCCTCGAAATTCTTCATCTTGTCATCCCCATTGGTCACCCGTAATCCACAATGTAATTTTTTTCAAATATTTTCTTCTTTCTTTTTTTTTCTTCTTTTTCTTCTTCCTCTTCTTCTTCTTCTTCTTCTTCTTCTTCCTTTTTTTGTTTCCTCTTTCATTGTTTCGAAGAAATCTAATTGTCCCGACATTTTTTTAGCCTTCCTTTCTTAATTATTTTCATTGTTACCATTATTACTTTTTTTTTTATATTCTCTATTTATTTTTCTTTTTTTTTAATAATCATCATCATAATCATTATCATTATCATTATTATTAGTTTAATATTATATGATATTTATTTATTATCATTTTATTTCATGTTTCTCTCTCTCTCTCTCTCTCTCTCTCTCTTTCTCTTTCTTTCTATGCATATTTCTCTCTTTCTTTATCTCTTCTTTAACCCTGAGCAAAAGATTTCCTTAATTTTTCTTCATCTTCACCCTTAATCCTTTCATTTTTGTTTACTTGTTTTTTTTTTATTATTATTTTTTTTTAATTATTCGCTGGAGGATGTGAAAAATTTAATACGATATACTCGCTCGATTCGTTTTTTTTTATTTCAGTTATTCATCTTTTTTTTCTTTTTTTTTCTTTTTTTTTTTTTAAGTATCACTTTCTTCAGTAACGTTTTCAACCAATCAGTGCAGGTTTTTCAAGCAGACGTTAGGCTTATGTTCTTTTTTTTTACATCTCTCTCTTTTCTAATTTTTATTTTTTATTTATTCTTTATTCTTCAACGTGACAAAATTGACAAACGCGTCAAGTTGCATCGAACGCACGTGGTGATGATTGTGGGGGTGGATTACTCGGGGGTGGCTGGGGTGGAGGGTTAAGAGAGGGGTGCAGGTCTACGAGTTCATCGGACACATTTAAAGATTCCATTGAATTTCGAAGAAGAATTAACGGTCGGAACTATAGTTATGATAATAAAGTAGTGATAAAAAGTAGCGATTAACACTAAGGCGGTTTTAGGGTTTTCGAAGCCCGGGAATATTTGAAAGAAAAAACAAAAAATAGTACGCGTGTGCGATTCTTCTTCCTCTTCTTTTTTTTATTTCTTTTTCTTTTTTTTCCTCTCTCTCTCTCTATCTCTCTTTCCACGATGAATCTCGATTACGATGATTTTATTTTGTTCTCGCTCATATGTTTAGGGATTGAAATTTACACGAACACAGTGGTGTTATATGCTGTCAACGCGTTCGTTAAAATATATATATATATATATATATATATATATATATATATATATATAAAATTTGATATATAAAAAGATGCAACAATGGATGATCGCGAAAAAAGAAAAGAAAGTAAGGAACAATCCACACCTCCAACACCCCCAATAATCCACACCCACACACCCTCCGTGTGAATATCAGAACACTTTCGAACGACTGTTTTTTTTCGAATGTCTTCTCTCTCTCTCTCTCTCTTCCTTTTTCTCGTTTCTCTTCTTTCAAATCCTTAATTGAAAACGTTAAGCGCACGTAAGTTAGTTGAATAGAGGATGAAGGAAAGTTTAAACAAACAAAGAAAAAAAAAATGAAGAAAAAGAAAATAAATGGATAAAGAAAGGAAAATAAATCATCCGCAAATAATAATTGAAGAAAAAAAAAAAATTATTTCGATCGTCGTTAGTTAAATTTTCTCGATGAGATTTTTCTTCGTGATCGTTCCTTACTTTTTCTTTTATGTTTTCTTTTTTTTTTTTTTGAGCGTTGTTGCATGCGAGTAACTCGTGGATAAAAATAAAAAAAAAAAAAAAAAAAAAATTAAATAAAATAAATGGCGGGTGGAAGGAGAACGGGGGAAACCATTGGCGGTCAAAAGAAAAGAAAAGAAAAGAAAAATCTGGGAATAATAATCGGAAAGATATTTCAATTATCGTAATTAATATTTTCACGATTGAAATTTTTCTTTGAGTCGTTCCTTTTCTTTTTTCTTTTTTTAGCTTTACCGTGCGAGTTACGCGTTGATCGAAATAGACAAAAAGAAAAAGAAAGAAAAGAAAAGAAAAGAAAAGAAAAGAAAAGAAAAAGAGAAGAGAAGAAACGAAAAAAAAGTGTGAAAACAAAAATGCAAAAAGAAAAGGAAAAAAAAAGAAAAGAAAAGAAAAGAGAAAAAAGAAAGAAATAAAGAAAGTAAAACAATCGAATTTCATTTCTCACGTAATAATCCTTCGGTATGGTACGACCGACGTAAACGTTCGTTCGTTCACTTACAAAGAGAGAGTGAGTGAGTTAGAAAGAGAGAGAGAGAGAGAGAGAGAAGGAAGAGTTCATTGGTGGCAGCAGTAGCAACAAAAGTGGCGTCAGCGACTTGTGCACGCGTTAAACCTCGTGTACTGTCGGTGCCTATCGATGTAAACAAATAATATGAACTCTTAGTTTAGTGATTCGTATATACATACATATAAATATATACATAATATATATATGTGTGTATATATGTATGATATATACGTATCGGCGCATACTCCTACAAAATTTTTATTTTGTTTTATGCTCTCTTTCTCTCTATTATGAACAAACTCGATCGATAAATTATATTTTATCATGGTTAATAAATTATTTTTATCGTCTTCTTATTTTCTTTCTTTCTTTCTTTCTTAAAGGGAAAAAAAAAAAAAAAAAAAAAAAAAAACCCGGTTTTTTTTGTAATATCTATTTATTTTTTATATTTATTGTCGTACTCGTTCGACAATAAATTTAATGCGTAGAAAACGTCGAAGGAAAGAGATTAGGAGAAGGAAGAAAAAAGAAATAAATAAGGAATTTAGGATTGAAAGGAAAGATGGAAGAAAAATCGCAGAGCGGTTTTTTTCGTACGTTTGTTTGTTTGTTTGTTTGTTTTTTTTTTTTGCGTTTCCTTCTCTAAAATGAAGAAAAGATAAAGGGGTGGACGAAATAAATTTTGCTCAAAGTTAACCATACTTGTTTCTCGGCGATATATATTAAAAAAAAAAAAAAAAAAAAATGAATTCAAATTGCACAAAGGTTCATCATCATCATCATCATCATCATCATCATCATCATCATCATCATCATCATCATCATCATCATCATCATCATCATCATTTATTTACTCATTTATTTATTTTTTACATACATTTATACATACATATATATATATATATAAATATATATATATAAATATATATATATATATATATATATAATTGCACATATCGTAACCCTTTTTCTTTTCCCATCCCCTTTTAAAACTAAACGTTTAGTCGCTGTACATTTTTCTTAGCGACCCTTCCTCTTCCTCCTCTTCTTCTTCTACTTCTTCTACTTCTTCTATACTTCATCTTCTTCTCTACGTTCTAGACTTTAGTTCTAATCTTTTAGCGCATGGCGGTGCATGAGAAGTCCAAATAATACAATAAATAGAACGTTTTGCTGGCATGAAACTACTATTATGCGTTATAACCACTTTCCTACTATAATACTATATTTTCACCCTTAAGGGCGCCTATGTAAAAAACACCAAAAAAAAAAAAAGAGAAAAAAAGAATCGTCGTTCACAACGGTCTCCAAACTTGATAATAACGTTTTAAGGTAATAATAATGCGATGGTGTTTGATAGACGACGATTCAAGTGTCTCTACGGTGTGGTAAAAAGTATTTAACGTACAAATTTATCAAGTACAGGCTACTAAAGTTGCAGAAACATTTCATTTCTTTTCCTTCTTTTTCTTTTTTTTTATTCCTCTTTTTATTACCATTCCGAAAGAAAAAGAAGAAAAAGAAACTATGGAAGAAAAGAATACCAATTCTTTTTTTTTTTCTTAGAGAGAAATCACTCTAAGATTTTTTTTTTACTATTCTCTCTCTCTCTCTTTCTCTCTCTCTCTCTCTCTCTTTTTCTTTCTCTCTTTATTTCTCTCTATCTTTCTTTCTTTCTTTTTCTCTCTTTTTTTCTCACTCTCTCTTTCTCACACTCTCACTCTCCTCGTTGGAACGATGCAAAATCGATAGTTGTTATAACAACGGCATGGATAAAGAGTTTTGTAATTTCTACGCTATCTCATTGTTTCTGCCGCTTAGGTGCTCTCTACGGTTTGAGAATTATAAAAAGCTTTTAGGTAGTTACTATTCACAATCTGAAAATTAAAAACTGTGATATATGTAGTGGGTATGGCGCCTCTAATGATGCACCATGCTTATACAAACTACGGGGGAGGTGGCAGTGGTAACATGCAACAAATGCAGGGCCCGCCACAGCAGCTACACCTGCAACAGCATCAGCTGGAGCTACATTGGAACAACCATATCGTCCAGAAAAGAAGTAAATATTATTACAAAAAAAAAAAAAGACAAAAGAAAAGAAAAAAGAAAAAAAAATATTGAAAAGAAAGGAAAAAAAAAAAAGTAAGAAAAGAGACAAAAATCCAAACGAGGGAAAGCTCGAAAGGAAAAGGAAAAAAGAAAGAAAAAAGCAAAATAAAAAAAAAAATAAAGAAAATAGAAAATAATAAGCCAAGCACCGCAAAAAATCTGTTTGTCTGTCCGTCCATGTCATTCTCGTTGGAGTACTATGTATATGTTCCTAAAATCATTTCTCTTCGTCTAATTTGTCATATCCGTTATATAATGTTTACGGCAAAGAGTACTCTTTAAGGATCACATATGTGAGGTTTTGTCACATTTTTCTTTTTTTTGTTGTGCTATAATAATCCTCTTGTGTGTGGATATATATATATATATATATATATATATATATATATATATGTATATTGTTGATACGTATAAAAAGACAAAAAGAAAAAAGAGTCGAGGTCTTTAAAAATATGGCAAAGCCTTAAAATGGAATACGACGAAGGAATTATGTATTATATATATTTTTACTTAGAGACACGGACTGATATATACCATTTATACAGACTAATGGAGAAAAAGAAAAGAAAGAAAGTTCAATAAGATTTAATAAAATATAAATAAATTCGTTTCGACATTTAAGGTACATTAATTGTCAAAGGATATTGGCTCGGGACTAATTTTTGACTGATGCGCGCTAATTAAACTAAATTCTTTTTTTTTATTTTTAAACTATTTGAACGTAAAATAATAGACATGCGACACAACACATGCACTGAGCTCTATAATTTTGAATTGCAAAATGTATTTAATATAGATTGTACATATTCCTGTAAATATAAATAAATACATACATACATACATATATACATACGTACATACATACATACATATAATGTGTGTGTGTGTGTGGGTATATATGTCATGTATTATATTTGCCTATAGAAAGAGTTTACGTGCGATATTAAAGATTATGTAATATGAGTATAATATGTATCATGGTTTTATTGAAATAGATAATTAAGGTAAATGAAAAATATTTAGTATTTATATCGTATTATTTGTAACGACATACATGTATATATGTACGTGTGTGTGTATATGTATATATATATACACACATATATATGTATATATATGCATATATGTATGTTACTTTGTGTCTCTTATTAAAATTTTCAGGTATGTTAGGTAAGAATAATTGATATAGTTGTTATATTAAGCAAAGAGATCATAATGTCTCTTACATTTATCTCTCTTTTTTCTTTTCCTTTTTGTATTTTCATTTGTATTATATCTCTCTACTACCGTTTCAGATATTAAGGGTCACAAGAGATCTTTATATATATATATATATCTATATCTATATATATTGATTAATTAATCTACATGAGAGAGAAGAAGGAACAATTGTACAACAGTTGTAGAGCATTTGATTATCTCGCTTGAATAGATATTACTATTAGAGAGAGTGAAATTATCTACTATTATTATTTCTCTTCGCATGACTCTATTTATTCTAAAAGTTTGGCGTCTCCAGTAGCTTTGCTGCTTTGAGTAGAGTTTGTAGCACGATTTTATTGTGATCAGATTTTTGTATTATGCTCTGTAGTTTATATATATATATATATATATATATATATATATATATATATATATATATATATATGTATGTATATATATATCATATATATTATATATATATATATATGTATGTATGATGTATGTATGTATATATAAGTTTCCCCTTAAGTTGTGCTCTTGCAGTGTATGTCTCATGTCTTATTTATTTATGTATATTCGTTTATTAATATATATATATATATATATATATATATTTATATTTATATATGTATATATATATATATATATATTTTTCTTCATTATTATAGTCTTTTTCTCCCGTAGAATCTTTTCGCATTTGTATTTTTCCTACACGTGCTCCTCCATTTTTTTTTTTCTCCGTCATGTATGGTCGGTCAGTCGTGGATAAATGAGAACGAATAGGCAAACATTTTTTTTATATCCCCTTTTCAAAAAACAGAACAGAAAAAAAGCAACTGTCTCAAAAAGCTGTCTTTGGAAATATGATGAAAAGTTTTCTTTTTTCTTTTTTTTCTTCAATCCTTTTTTCTTCTTTTTTTTTCCTTTTTTTTCTCCTCTCATTTTAAAATAAAAAAAAAGAAAAAAAAATAAAATTAATATTCGTTGGTGATACATAAAGGAACGAACGAGTTTTGTGTTTTGTATATATATATATATTATTTTATTGAAAATAAATTTGAATATATGAGAGAGAAAAATTATAATACGATAGAGATATAAATAAATACGGACTATGTCACATAATTGAACTGTGCTATTATTTATTATATATATATATATATATATATATATATAGTTTGGATTTGGATTTCTAATTTATTAAATTTAAATTTTACAAGTCACATTAAAAAAAAAAAAAAAAACAAAGTCAATAAATAGATAAAAAAAATGCAAAGAAAAAAAACAGCTATGGTGATGGTACTAAATCTTTATTAAATTACTAATGGTTTTCTTGGTCTTTATGGTACATATCACGCATATAATATAAATTATTTTATTGACATGCGACTGGTTATGGGAAAAAGTGTTGATATATATATATATATTTTCTTTTTTTCTTTTCTTTGTTTTCTTTTCTTTCCATACAAACACGTAAAAAAAAAATAAATAAATAAATTTATAATTGGTCGGTCAAGATAAAAAAAGTAACGTTCCCCCTTATTCTTATCGACTTTGAAATACTTTTTCTGTAACCAGCAGACTTTATTGATATTTTATTATTATTATTATTGTTACTATTATTAGTATTATTATTAGTATTATTATTATTATTATTATTATTATTACAATAATTATTATAATTATAATTATTATTATTATTATTATTATAATTATTTCATTTCATTTTATTTCCTTCTCTCTTACATATACGTATGAGATATATTAACGACACAATTTAACTAATACAATAATGTTGTTCTCTCAGATTACATAACGAACACAGATATGTTTGATCTTGAAAATGATCTACCCGATGATCTACTGTCGTCGGGGTCCTGGGGATCTGCTACCGAAAGTGCTAAGCCACCTGCGACAGGGCCAGGTCCAGGTCCTGGGCAACAAAATGGGACATTGGAATCGGAATTACGTCAGCACGTACAACAACAGCAACAGCAGCAACAACAGCAACAACAACAACAACAGCAACAGCTGTCTCATCACCTTATCCAGCAGCAGGTAAATTATACTGATTATTATTATCATCGTTATCATCATAGGCGATATTGGAAATTAATTATGAACCCAATGTAAAAGTGTCTATTTGTTGAACATTGTTGTTGTTATTATTATTATTATTTTTTTAAATAAAAGAAACAAAAAGAAAAGAAAAGGAAAGAAGAAAATCAGTTATGCACCGTACCATTTTTTTCTTATTCAAGATTTTTTCCAATCAGGGAAACAAGAACTTGGTTGCGAATTCTTTGGTAATGGCCGCTGGTAGTTTGGGTAGCAAAAGTCCAAACATGCAGTCACCACCGAACGTTTCCGTCTCCAAGGGTGTAGTAGATCCGCAAATGGTCGTCAGCCTTGGAAACTTACCCAGCAGTATAGCTAGCTCATTGGCGAACAATCAAATGTCCATTGCAAATTCAATGGGGAATCTTCAATCCTCGATGAGCATGGCCGGAACCAATCCAACTATGTCCATGCCGGGTGCAATGAACTCTGGTTTAGTCATGACGAGTAGTGCCAGCGGTAATAATAGTATGGGCGGGATGGCAGGTGGAAGTTTAATTGTAACCAACAGTTTAAACAAGCAACCTCTAAATACGGTAAGTTTTTTATATTATATGATTGACATATAATTATATATTTGTTGGGAAACCTCTTAAGGTTTCTGTTACGATCAAGTATCTTCCATTTGGGTGATAAATGAGAGAACGTTTATTAATTTGATATTTGAAGGTATCCATGATGGGTCCCAATACACAAGGGATACATCATCCCAGCGGGCCCCATGGCGTAGCTCAAATGCAGAATGGTCCAGGAATGATTAATACAAGAGCCGTAGCTATGCAGCAACAACAGCAGGCCCATATGGTGGGTTCTGCGAAGGGCCAGAGTCCTCACCAACAGGTACACCAAGTTGGAATAGTTGGTCCTGGACAGGGTGGCCCAAGAATGCAAGCACCACCGAATATGACGAATATGCCAAATATGGGACAACTTGGTGCTTCCAGTCCATATGGCTATGGTAAATTAATTATATATGATCAATTGATTAGTTATAATACATATGCATATATGTTTGTGTATGCATGTAATATATATATATATACATATATATATATATATATTTAGGATCTCCAGGTACAGGAGCAGGTCCTGGAGCTACCGTATGTACTAACAATCCTGTTGGGGTGATCGCACCTCAACAAAAAGCTGTAACGACGAATATGGGTGCTATGCAAACCGGAAGATTTGGAGCTTCGGCTGGTCCTATCGGTACCGCAAATGTTACAGGCGGTCAGGAAGGTGGTATGGCACAGCAAGCCCAACCACCTGCACCGAGTCCGGCTCAACCACAATCGGGAGCACCGAGTGGCGGACAACCAGGACCCCAACAAGCTACCCAAAGTCAGATGCCCGGTACTGGTGCGCCAACGGGTAAAGAAAAAAAAATAAATAAATAAATAAATACCGTTTTCTTTTCTTCTAACAAACATTGATATAAAAATTTTGCGTTCTAAAGAGACCAAAAATAAAAATAATGAAAGCAATGATATATGATATTATAATTAATGAATATAGGTGCTTCAAAATCTACCGCCGATCCGGAAAAACGTAAATTAATACAACAACAATTGGTACTGTTACTCCATGCCCATAAATGTCAAAGACGGGAGAGCCAATCGAATGGTGAAATGTGGCAATGCACGTTGCCAGATTGTAAGACTATGAAAAATGTTTTGACGCATATGACTACCTGTCAAGCGGGTAAAAATTGTACAGTGCCACACTGTAGCTCATCGAGACAAATTATAAATCATTGGAAACACTGTAATAGAAGTGACTGTCCTGTTTGTTTGCCGTTGAAGCAAGCGAGTAGAAATAGGAGTACAAATTCTGTTGGAGGTAAATTTCTTCTTTTGTTGTTGTTCCTTTTCTTTTTTTTTTTTTTTTATTTTATTTTACTTCACCCTCTCAACCAACAACAACCCCAGCGTCGTTTTTTTTCTCTCTCTCTTTTTTTTTCTGTTGTGAAACGTTGGATACAAAAAATGAGTAAAAATCGATCGAGATATCCAATCGACCGGAATGGGCGTGAAAACAAAAACAAAAAAAAATAAATTTTCTTTCCCTTTTTTCTCTTTTCAAACAAAACGAAGCTACCCAACCAAATCCAAGCCCGTCGGAAATGAGGAGAGCATATGATGCTTTGGGTATAACGTGTCCGACGACGACCACCGGCCTGTTGGCACCTCAGGGCGTCGGCAGAGGCGTTAGAATGCCATCCGTTACGATGCAAGGGCCACCCGGTACCATCGGCAACGTTAGATTGACGCAACCTCAGGCACAAGGTAAAATAAATAAAAAAAAAACAAAAAAGAGAAACAAATTGATCGATCGACGAGATGCGAATTATTACTAATAATTAATTATTAATCAATTGATACACTATATATATGTGATCGCGATAAAGAACACACACACACAAAAAAAGAAGGAGGAAAAACAAAATAGCAAACGACCATTTAAAAAAAAAATTTTTTAAGCCGCGCCAGGACAGTCCGTGGTCGGTGCCGGTCAACAGGTGGTAGCACCGAACGTATCCTTGCCATTGAATTCGGATCCCAACACGGTAGGCGGGGTGGCCGGTAATCAAACGGCACCAACGAGCGGTGGTCCGATGCCAACGGCGGCCGCGGCCGCTGCGGCCGCTACGGCCGCTAACATACAACAGTCCGTGAACATGCAACAATTGTTCGGCGGTTTCAACGAGTCCGGACAACCCGGTGGCGTGTTGGGCGAGAACAAACTATCCGGTTTGCAATTGCCCGCTGGTCTCCAACCGGGACAGGTTACAGCGACACCGGTACAGGAGACGAAGATATGGCATCAGTCGGTAACCGCCGATCTCAGGAATCATCTGGTACACAAATTGGTCCAGGCGATATTCCCGACTCCCGATCCCCAGGCGATGTTGGACAAGAGGATGCACAATTTGGTCGCTTACGCGAGGAAGGTCGAGGGTGATATGTACGAGATGGCCAATTCGAGGTCAGAGTATTATCACCTATTGGCCGAGAAAATTTATAAGATACAAAAGGAATTGGAGGAGAAACGTCAGAAGAGGAAGGAGCAACAGCAACAGCAACAGCAATTGCAAGCGGCGGCGGCGCAACAACAACAACAACAGCAGCAACAGCAGCAACAACAACAGCAGCAACAACAGCAACAACAACAGCAGCAACAACAGCAACCGCAGCCGCAGCCGTCGGGCGCGCCACCGGGTCCTGATTTACGGCCTTGCGCGCCCCAGGATGTCGGTGGGATACTTCCGTCGAGGCCGGTCGGCAAGGTGCCGCCTAATCTGAGGAGGCACTCCCCGAACATGGGCCAAATTGGTGGACCACTGGGCATGGGCATTCAACACAATAGAATGCAATTTCCTCAACAGCAACAACAACAGGCGGCTGCTTCTCAGCAGCAGCAGCAGCAGCAACAAGCACAGCAACAACAACAGGTACAGCAAGCTCAACAACAGGCGGCTGCGCAGCAGCAAGCTCAACAACAAGCGGCCGCGCAGCAGCAAGCTCAACAACAGGCGGCGGCGCAGCAACAAGCTCAACAACAAGCGCAACAAGCCCAACAACAGGCGGCGCAGCAGCAGCAACAGATACAGCAACAACAGCAAGCTCAACAACAACAGCAGGGATTACTCGTCGGCCCTTCCGGTCCAAGTCCAAATGGACAATCGACGTCTAATCCAACTATGGTTCCAAATTCCGGCCTGAGCCCGTTCGGTCAGGCTCAATTGTCGCAGGCCAATCTTACCACGACAACCACATCGGCAACGACTAGTCAATTTCCAACCTCCAACGGCACTTCCAGTTTACCGAACAGTAGTCCCGTACAAAATCAGCATCAATTTCCTGATATCATGAAGGTCAGGCTTGCTCAGGTTCAGGTGGTTCAACAACAGCAACAACAATCTCAAAGCGTGCCGCAACAACAGCAACAACAACCGCAAAGCGTACCGCAGCAGCAGCAACAACAACAACCCCAACAACCGCAACCGCAACCGCAACAACAGCAACCGCAACCGCAACCGCAACAACCACCGAGTCAACAACAACCGCAACAACAACAACCAACGAGTACTTCGAATCAAAGTGCCGCGGCTACAGCGATGCCTCAGGCACCGTCGCCTTTCAGTAATATACAACAACAGACCAATCAGCAACAACAAAATCAACAATTCAGTAACAATCGGCCGTTGTCCGCTCAATCGACTCCCGGTGATCCTAGTATAACGACGACGACTCCACAAACAATACCACCTCCGGCGTCGAGCGGACCGATTCCAAGTCCGGTAACGACGACGAACGGACCGCAATCAACTACTTCGACACCCAACACGCCAATAGTTCCTTCGTTGATGACGCCAAATCAAAACGTATCGTCCGCGAATCAGACCCCGCCTCATCCGGGCACGACGCCGTCCCCAGCCGGTCTCGCGAGCCTGGGCAAGGGCATGACCTCGCAGGAGAGGGCGGCCTTGAACGCCCCCAGAAGCTCGTCGATGTCCTCGCAGATGGCCGCGATAACGGCCGCGTTGGATCGCGACAATTCGCCGAGTCCACCTATGAACAACAACAAGGGTAAATTGGATTCGATAAAGGAGGAAAGTATGAAGATGGAGATCAAGCAGGAGGACGGTTCGGAGATCGAATGGATAAGGGATAGGATGGACGGTGGTAAGAGCGTCAACAACGACGTGTCCTCCATCAAAACTGAGATCAAGAGCGAGCCCATGGAAGAGGGTGGTGTCGGTGGTGGTGGTGGTTCGGCCGAGGGCGGCAGTGGTGGTGGCGTTGTCAAGGACGAATCGTCGTCGGGTATGAAGGAGGAGACGACCGCGACCACGACGATGACCACCTCGATGTCCGGTCAGGACAACGCAACGTCCGACATCAAACCTCTCGTTCCCGAACCCATACAACCCAGCGGCACGTCGTCCGACAAGAAAAGACTTTGTCTGTTCAAGCCCGACGAATTGCGTCAGGCTTTGATGCCGACCCTCGATAAATTGTACCGACAGGATCCGGAATCGTTGCCGTTCAGGCAACCCGTCGATCCTCAGGCACTTGGCATACCGGATTATTTCGACATCGTCAAGAAACCGATGGATCTTTCGACCATCAAGAGAAAATTGGACACGGGACAGTACAGCGATCCCTGGGAATACGTCGACGACGTTTGGATGATGTTCGACAACGCCTGGCTATACAATCGCAAAACTTCCCGAGTTTATAGATATTGTACAAAGGTGAGTGGTGTGGTTCGCAACCCCTTTTTTATTTTTTATTTTTTTTTTTTAAATTATACCCGCGTACATACAGGGTGTTTCAGCAAAAGGAGGCCGCCTATAACATACATAACATTATACTATTATATATTATATATTATTCATAACGTAACTCTTTTTAAACCATTCAAAGTATGCCACAAAAAGTTTGTCGCATCATATAAAAGAAAAAAAAAAAAAAAAAAAAAAGGAAAGAAAATATTTATGCGGCCTTTAGCTGAAGCACCCCCTGTATATATGAACATAAACTATACGTGTATGGTATTTTTTATTTTTTATTATTTTTTTTTTTTTTTTATATATATGGTATATATAAAATGTGTATGGTATTTCTTTTTCTCTTTCTTTTTCTTCTTCTTTACTTTTCTCCTTTTTGTTTTCCTATTTTTTTTTGTGTTTCCTTTTTTGATTCTCTTTTTGTACATGTACAAATATACATTGAAGTTTTCTTTTATCGTTCACAGTTGTCGGAAGTTTTCGAACAAGAAATAGACCCTGTGATGCAAGCATTAGGATACTGTTGCGGTAGGAAGTACACGTTCAATCCACAAGTACTATGTTGCTATGGGAAACAACTATGTACGATACCAAGAGATGCTAAATATTACTCGTATAAGAATAGGTCAGTATAAGTTTATACATATATGTATATATATATATATTTATCTATCTATATTATATATATATATATATATATATAATAATTATAATAATAATAATAATTGTATCATTGCACTTTGTTTTAATATATTACAGAAGTAACTTGCATGAGAAAATATTTGAGTAGTATGTGTGTGTGTATATATATTTTTTTTATATTTATTTTTTTTTTTATTTTTATTATATAAATATTTATATATATATTTTATTATATAAATATTTATTATATTTAGATTTATTTATTTTTTTGTTTTTGTTTATTTCCCATCATTATTTTCTTCAATCGAGAGTCCTCCTCGTAGTGGACACTTCCAATTTAGACGAGGACGTTTTTTTTTTTTTTTTTATTATATTTGATTTGATTCGTTTTTTCTTTTTAATCGAACGGTGTAAATTACTCGAATGAAAAAATATTGGGATTAATAAATGCGCGTTCGATTTCACAGATGCTTTTATCTTTTCTTTTAAAAGTTTTCTTCCATCGAATGCGCCAAAGTAAATTTTGGCAGGTTAATTAGCTTGATGCAGTTGATTCAGACCGTTTCAAGCCAGTCCCCTGACCTACAAAGAAAATTTTCTAATGCTAATCCCAATAATAATAATAATAATAATAATAATATTATTATTATTATTATTATTATTATTATTATTATTATTGTTATCGTTATGATGTATCATATTTATTATTATTCTTCTTAGTAGTTTCTTTCTTTTTTTTCTTTCCAAGATATTATTCAGGCATGTTGGATTTAATTATTATTATTATTATTATTATTATTATTATTATTATTATTATTATAATTATTATAATTATTATTATTATTACTATTATCATTATTTTTATTATTATTATCATGTATATGCTTAAGGGATATACATTTTGAAGTATCTCGTTGGCTTGGCAGGGGCTATCTTATATATATATATAAATTTTTTTCTTTTTTTTTGTTTTGTTAATTTGGTCTCTTAATTTGTACTTCATTTATTTATTTATTTATTTATTTATTTATTTATTTATTTATTTATTTAATTTCTCTTTTTGACCATCCCTCTCCCTTCCAATCCCTCGAGGTGTAACTTTCGAGAAATTCATTTTTCTTTCTTCTCTTCCCCCACCCCCAACCCCCTCCCCCTCAAAATTCTCTAAACCTCTCTTAATATTAGAAAAAGTGAATTGTGTAACTCTTAAGTATATTCATTCATTCATTTATTTATTTATTTATTTATTTATTTATTTATTTATTTATCTTCTTTTACATTAGCTTGTTAAGTTCTCTTTTTTTTGATTTTTATGACATATATACATATATATATATATATATATTTGTATAAAAATATATGTATATATATATTTTTTTTATTGTGTCTAACAATGGCACTTGTTTTCTTCTTTGTATATGGTACCTTCGCTCTACCCATGGGTTCCGCACGTGCACACAAATCCTTGTTTGCTGCTTGCTTCTTGTGTTGCCCACACCCCTTGCTTCTTTCCGACTCTACTACTACTACTACTACTCTACTACTACACTACTACTACTACTACTATTACTACCACTACTACTACTACTTTGTGCAACGAAAAAATTGATATCTGGATAATTGGACAAAAATGAACTTGGAAATCTGATATTTTGAATGAATAACGATCATTTGAAACAAAACAAAACAAAATTATATATATATATATATAAAATACTTCAAAAAAAAAAAATATATATGTGAACGATGAATTTCCACAACTTTTTGGGGAACAAATATGAAAAAAAAACCCCACGGATACATGCGAAACAATTAATAATTTGGCACGAAACACACACACATATATATATAAAAAACAAAAACAAAACCTTGTAATTGCATGCGTAATTATGAAAAAAAAACCATCACATCTCTCCTATATTATCAAAATTGGATTTGGATCGATAATTTGGAACGTGACAAAAAAAAAATATATATATATATGTCGGCCTACTTATTTTTTTGTGATGCCGATTTAATAAAAAAAAATACACGCGGGGATGCATTGTGCATGAAAATTTGGATCTATAAAATCTATTCTGGAACAACGTATAAAGTCTAAAGGCATATGGTCTTATTTCCGACAGATACACCTTCTGTCAGAAATGTTTCAACGACATACCTGGCGACACCGTGACGTTAGGTGATGACCCAACACAACCACAAACGTGAGTATTTATATATATAAATGATTATACAATGATATATATATTTATATATATATATATATAATATACATGTATCTTCTTTTAATAGTGCCATCAAGAAAGAACAGTTCCAGGAGATGAAGAACGATCATTTAGAATTAGAGCCTTTTGTTGTGTGCACGGACTGCGGTAGGAAAGTACATCAAATTTGTGTATTACATATGGAACAAATTTGGCCGTTAGGGTAAGTGATAAACGCATCTGATCGAATGAACATACCATCATCGTCAAACTGTTTCGTCTCAAATGATTTGAAGGATTAATTTATTTCTTTTCTCTTTCCCCCCTTTTTTTTACACACACATTACAGATTTACCTGTGATAATTGTCTAAAGAAGAAGGGACAGAAGCGTAAGGAGAATAAGTTTAACGCCAAACGTTTGCCGGTAACGAAGTTGGGGACTTACATTGAAACGCGCGTGAACAATTTTCTTAAGAAGAAGGAAGCTGGCGCGGGTGAGGTTGCGATTAGGGTCGTGGCGTCTAGCGATAAGGTCGTAGAGGTTAAGCCTGGTATGAGAAGTAGATTCGTCGAGAACGGCGACATGCCCGGTGAATTTCCTTACCGTGCTAAGGCATTGTTCGCGTTCGAGGAGGTCGACGGTACGGACGTATGTTTTTTTGGTATGCACGTGCAAGAGTACGGAAGCGAGTGCACACCGCCGAACACAAGGCGCGTTTACATCGCTTACCTGGATTCCGTACATTTCTTCCGGCCTAGACAATTTCGTACCGCCGTTTATCACGAAATACTTCTTGGATATTTGGACTACGCCAAACAGCTTGGGTTAGTAAAACAATATTACCTTTCTATTCGTTTATATCTATCTATTTTCTCTCTCTCTCTCTCTTTCTCTCTGTTTTTTTTTTTTTTTTTTTAATTTAAACATTTTAATCCCCTCGGAGTTGAATCGATTTTTTAACAATACCATTTCTTTAACCTAACCTATATTTTATACTATTGAATATAAATTTGTTTGGTACGTAGTTATACCATGGCTCATATTTGGGCTTGTCCACCGTCTGAGGGAGATGATTATATATTCCACTGCCATCCTCAAGAACAAAAAATTCCTAAGCCTAAGCGATTGCAAGAGTGGTATAAGAAAATGTTGGACAAAGGGATTATGGAGAGAATAGTACTCGATTACAAGGTACGCTTAATGTTTTTTTATTTTGCTTTTATCTTTCTTATTTTATTTTATTTTTGTTTTCTTTTTTTTTTTTTTGGTTCCCACCCACGCACACAAAAACGTCTCTAAATACTTTTAATGTATTATTTGTAGTCTCAAGTGTTATCTGTCCGACGAAATGATCGTAGTCAGATGTCAGATGAGACTTAAAGTAAATTGTCTGAGGAAAGCCATTGTTCTTATCGCATCGATCAATTTGAACAGAGGATTGTCAGACAAACATTGTTTAATATTTTTCTAATATTATTATTATTATTATTATTATTATTCTTATTCTTATTATTATTATTGAAAAAAAAAGAAGATAAAAATGATTACGTTGTATCAATTACTTATGATCTTTTTCTTCTCTTATTTTATTTTATTTATTTATTTGTTTTTTTAATTTTGTCTGCGTCCACAGGACATTTTGAAGCAAGCGATGGAGGACAAATTGTCCTCGGCAGCTGATCTGCCATATTTTGAGGGTGACTTTTGGCCGAACGTATTGGAAGAGAGTATTAAAGAATTGGATCAGGAGGAGGAGGAAAAGCGCAAACAGGCTGAAGCTGCTGAGGCTGCCGCAGCTGCAGCGAATGCTGTGAGATTACAATTTTTGTTTTCCTTACTTTTTTTTTTCGATAATTACATTTTATAAATAATTATACATCTTCACTCGATGGTTACATATACATGTATATAAATTTAATGATTATATTTGTGTGCAGATCTTTTCGTTGAATGAAGATTCCGAGACCGGTCCGGATGGTAAGAAGAAAGGGCAGAAAAAGGCTAAGAAGTCGAACAAATCTAAGGCCAATCAGAGGAAAAATAGTAAAAAGTCCAACACCCCTCAAACTGGCAATGACCTATCGGCTAAGATATTTGCGACCATGGAGAAGCACAAGGAGGTTTTCTTCGTTATCAGGTTGCACAGTGCTCAAAGCGCAGCCAGTTTGGCGGTGAGTATATAAAAGCTACAAAAAGAAAACAAAAAATAATAATAATAACAACAAAAGAAAAACCCCGACGAGATTGTTATAATAAATTTAAAAATAAATAAATTTAAAATTCTATTTAACGATCGACAAATACTGAGTAATATTTATTTTATTTTTTATTTATTTTTTTTTTTGTAATTTCAGCCAATCCAAGATCCCGATCCTGTTATTAATTGTGATCTAATGGATGGACGCGATGCCTTCTTAACGATGGCAAGGGAAAAACATTACGAGTTCTCGTCGTTGAGACGTGCGAAGTTTAGCTCGATGTCGATGTTGTACGAATTACATAATCAAGGCCAAGACAAATTCGTTTATACATGTAATAATTGTAAGAGTCACGTTGAAACGAGATACCACTGTACTGTCTGTGATGTAAGTTTGAAATGAACGTTTTTTTTTCTCTTTTATATGTATACATACATATGTGTATATATATATATATATATATATATATATATATATATATATATATATATATATATATATATATTTGCAATTTACTTTGACAAATTTGTATTTTTTATTTATTTTTTTTTTTTTTTTTTTAGGATTTTGATTTATGCATCAGTTGTAAAGAAAAGGATGGACATCCTCATCATATGGAGAAACTTGGTTTAGATTTGGACGATGGATCATCGCCAGTTGATGCTAAACAAGTTAATCCGCAGGTAAATAAAAAAACAATTCCTTTCCTTTTTCCTTTCTTTTTTTTTTTTTCAATGAAATGAATTAACAAAATTTCTTTTTTTCTGTTTTCATAAAAAAAAAAAAAATTATAGGAAGCAAGAAAACTCTTGATACAGAGATGTATACAATCGTTGGTACATGCCTGCCAATGCAGAGACGCCAATTGCCGTTTGCCAAGTTGTCAAAAGATGAAGAGAGTCGTAACGCATACGAAAGTATGTAAGAGAATGACGAGCGGTGGCTGTCCGATTTGCAAGCAAGTGATAACGTTGTGCTGTTGTTATCATACGAAGCACTGCCAAGAAACAAAGTGTCTTGTACCGTTTTGTTCAAATATCAAGCATAAATTGAAACAACAGCAACTTCAGCAACGTTTGCAGCAAGCACAACTGTTAAGGTTAATAATAACAATAAATGTAATAATATTGATTAGGTTATAAACGTATTTAAAGTTATACCTTAAATGTAATGATCAATTATTAAATCACACGCATAAACATAAATATATATATATAAATATATAAATATGTATAGGAGGAGAATGGCTGTGATGAATACACGACCTACTGGACCAGTTGGGGCTATGCAAGCGGGACAACAAACGTCGAACGTTGCTATAGTTGCCGGTGTACCGATAAAGCCCGGGGTCAGTCCGACGAATTTACCGTCGCCACATCAGCCGGGTATAGGTTTGAAGCCCGGCACGCAGACACCACCGGCTCACGTTTTGCAGGTAGTCAAACAGGTCCAGGAGGAGGCGGCGAGGCAACAGGCACCGCACGTTGGTTATGGAAAGGTAGCGCCTGGTGGTGGTGTAGGTGTAGTAGGCGGTCAGGCCGGTGGTGTCATGCCACCCCCACAAATGCAAAGACCCATGCCGGTACAAATGCCAAATCCGGCTGGTACGCATCTAATACCCATGGATCAGTGGACCGGCAGGTAATTGTGACTCCAAAGAAATTTGTTCAACTGTCGTTCAGATCTTTCCCTTTTATGGGAAGGACACACACACACACACACCATAATATGTTTGTTTGTTTGTTTATTCAAATTGTCATCCCTTATTTTTTGTTGTTGTGGTTCACAGCAGGTACCAACCCAACGCCGTGATGCAACAAAATCCTGGCCTGAGGCAACAAACGCCGCAACAATTGATGCAACAACAGCAACAACATCAGGGCCAACCGACAATGGCGATGGGCGGTCAAATGCCAAGGCAGCCGGGTGTTATCGGTGGTCCGGTCGGTCAGGTTGCACCTGCTCAGGCTCAAAGCAATATGCACAAGCACGCCCTCCAGCAATTGATGCAAACCCTCAGAAGTCCCCATACTCCAGAACAGCAAAACCAAATACTTCAAATACTCAAGAGTAATCCACCTTTGATGGCCGCTTTTATAAAGCAACGGGTACGTTGTTGTTTTATTGTTTTTCTTTTTTTATTTGAGAATGAATTAATTAATTTTGAATGAAAAGAAAAAGATGATGATGATAATGATGATAATAATAATAATTATAATAATTGTTCTCTTTTCTTCGACACTTTCTTATATGATTTATTGATTTCTATAACCTTCTTGGTCTTCTTAATAAAAAGGCACTTGCCCTTCAGCAACAAACTGGCCAGCACGGGGGCGGAGTAAGCGGACCATTGGGTCCTAATCAGCCTCAACAACAACAACCTGATTTGCAGCATATGATGTCGCAGCAGCAGCAACAGCAGCAGCAGCAGCAACAGCAGCAGCAGCAGCAACATCCGCAGCAGCAGCAGCAACAGCAGCAACCGGGTAGGATGCAAATACAGGCGATGTTGAACCAACAGCAGCAACAGCAACAGCAACAACAGCAGCAACAGCAGACGGTGCAGCAGCAGACGCAATGGTACAAGCAACAGATGTTGGTTATGCAAAGGCAACAGCAACAACAGCAGGCGCAACAGCAGGCCCAACAGCAACAACAGCAACAGCAACAACCCTTCACGCAACCACCTGCGCCACCGTACGGCCAACAGAGACCTATCAGGCCATCTCTTCTCGGTAAAGAAACAATTTCATTCGATATTGTCTTTTCTTTTCTTTTCTTTTTTTTTTGCGGGTTCTCGATTAATTCTACCTTTTTGTCTCCTCCTCCTCCTCCTCCTCCTCCTCCTCTTTTCTTTTCATTATTAAATCCGTCATTGTTATCGAATCGCAACGAAGAAAAAAAGAAAAAAGAAAAATAACGAATAGTGCAGCACGAGATATCACATTATAATCTAATATCAAAATCGTTTCCGGCTTGATGACAACACCTTTCTCTCTTCCTATAAGGTTATGGCGGTTTTAACGAGCAAAGTTACGGTCAGCCGGGATTGAAGCCGACCCCACCGCCTGTACCCTCACCCCAGGGCGTTATGGGTCCCCCTGGTATATCCGTTCAACAACAGCTGATGCAGTCGGTCCGTTCGCCGCCACCGATCAGATCGCCCCAACCAAATCCATCACCAAGGCCGGTCCCGTCGCCGCGCAATCAACCAGTTCCTTCGCCCCGTTCGGGCCCGGTACCGTCACCCCATCATCATCCCCCGCCACACGGGACGCCGACCCATTCGCCCGCCCACGAACTCGGTGGACCAAGTGAAATGATGTTGTCCCAATTGGGTGGGCCTACTGGCGGCGCCCCGACCGGCCATCCTGGAACAATGCCGCACCATCCCTCCCCCGCCCCGCCGCCCGCCAGCGGCACGGACACTAGTGAAGTGACACCTATGACGCCGCAAGACCAACTCTCCAAATTCGTTGAGGGGTTGTAGTGACTGTTAGTGACGTTCTTCGTTGTTTATTAAGTGACTGTTTATTATTAAAAACTTTAGGGAGTTGAAGAAGGAATAGAAGAAGAAGAAGAAGAAAAGGATAAGAAGATTATGATGACGATGATGATGATAAAGTTGAAGAAGGATTATGATGATGATGATGATGATGATGATGATGATGATGATGATGATGATTATGATGATGATGAACAACAACAGCAGT
Organism: Dolichovespula media; assembly: GCA_911387685.1. Classification (NCBI taxonomy): domain Eukaryota; kingdom Metazoa; phylum Arthropoda; class Insecta; order Hymenoptera; family Vespidae; genus Dolichovespula; species Dolichovespula media. Next base: position 2,806,529 of record OU426875.1, on the reverse strand, counting down.
AGCAACAACAACACAACAACAACAACACACCTTTCGCTAATGTACTGTATAAATAACGATATATATATATACATACATGCATATATATTATGTGTGTGTATGTGTGTGTATGCGTGTGTTGTGCGTGTGCGTGTGCGTGTGCGTGCGTGCGTGCGTGCGTGAGAGAAAAAACAAACAAACAAACAAACAAACAAACAGGAGATTATAAAAACATTTTCTCATACTCTCGGGGGTTGTTTGACGCGACACCATTTAATAAGCTAAACAAAAAAAAAGAACTCTTATTCGCTGTGTTTTTATCGCCGCTAAGGAAAACAAAAAGAAAGAAAGAAAGAAAGAGAGAAAGAATAGAAAGAGAGAGAGATAGAGAGAGAGAGAGAACGATGAAAACAAAACAAAAACAAAAAAGCTGTTTGCCGCTGTTCTTTATCGCGCTGTATTAGTTGCTGTTTAGGCTGTCCTCGTCGATCATCGTCGTCGATCATCGTCGTCGTCGTCGTCATCGTCGTCGTCGTCAGCAGCAGCTAATCAGCCCACCCCCAGCCCACCCCTAACCCCTCGAACCGTCACCACTCACCCCCAAAAACCCTCAAACCCCCTAAACAACCCTATAATACCCCTTCAACCAACTCACCACCTCATGATCAGTCAATCAGCTGGCATAATTTAAACACAAAGAGAGCTGGCTGTGACTCGGAATGAAAGAAAGAAAGAGAGAGAGAGAGAGAGAGAGAGAGAGAGAGACGGATTCGATCCTTCGGTAAAAAAAAAAAAAGAAAGAAAGATAGAAAAAAGTAAAAAGGAAAGGAATAAATCTGTCGGAAGAAATCGAAGGAGTTAAAAGGGGAGATGGATTTTTAAGGGATACGGGGAGGAAATGTGAAAAAGGGAAAAAGAAATTAAGGAAACTCTTCTTTCGTGCGACAGGATTAATATTAATGATAATGATAATGATAATGATAATATTAATAATAATAATATTAATATTAATAATAATA
>OU426875.1:2785531-2798031 GCA_911387685.1 Dolichovespula media | reverse complement strand
TTCCTCCCATTTTTTCCTTTTTTGTTTGTTTTAAGTATTAATAAGCTAATAAATGATTACTATTATTATTATTATTATTATTATTATTATTATCATTATTATTATTATCATTATTATTATTATTATTATTATTATTATTATTATTATAATTGTAATAATTAGTATTTTCTTTATTTCTCTTTTTAATTTTTTTTTAAATAGATAATTGATTGATTAATTAATTAATTAATTAATTACAAGGACTCGAAGTATCCCGTGTCGTTACGCGGAGCATTCGTAACAATTTATTATTGTAACGAGAGGCGAATGATACAACGCTTATATATATATATATATATATATATATGTATGTATTATATGATTTGTTTTCCTTTTTTTATATTATTAAAAGATAGAAAAAAAAAGAAAGAAGAAGAAGATTATGATTTAATATAGATCGCGATCTATATTCTGTGGTAACTTTATCAGTTATTATTAAAGTATCATATCCAATAGTTAAAGCTATTGAATGTAATTATTACTATTATTATTATTATTATTATTATTACATTATTTTATTATTATTATTATTATTATTATTATTATTAGTTATTAGTAATTATTAATTATTATTGAAATACCGACTATAGAGTAATACTTTTTATTATGACTTTTCGTAAATAGCGATAATTAATTAATTATCTAATTAAAGATTAATGAGATAAAAATTTTTCGTTTATCCCCAATCCCCTCCCCCCTGCCTCCTCCTCTCACACATTACCTTTTTTCTTTGTTTCTTTCTTTTCCTTTTTTTTTTATTTTAATTTATTTATTTTGATATTTTATTTTACAGGAAAACTCCGGAGTGCGTGACTGTGGCTCTGTCTGTGTGTGTGTGTGTGTGTGTGTGTGTGTGAGACGTTTTTTTTTTGTTAATTTATATTTCTATCACCCATCGCAATTATTTATATAATTATCGTTGAACTTTGATCATGGTATATAATCTGTGGCTTTTATATACATATGCAATATATAAACATATGCAAATAATTTTTTTTTATCCTCTTTAAATTTTCTTTACGTTTAAACTATTAATTAACTTAATTAATATATATATATATATATATATATATATATATATATATAAAATAATTATATAATTTAATAACACTCTCTCTCTTTTTTTCAAAAACGTATTATATATATATATATATAAAAATAGAAATTCAAAAATAATCATCCCTCACCAATGTTTCACAAAAAAGAAGGATATCATCGAGATTTGAAGATAACGATGAATGGAAAAAGTGGATGGTTGGAGAGTGGAGGGGCACACGGAGGGGACCGCGAAAAATTAGGAATTTTCAAATTCGTCAAATTTTGATAAATGTACGCGCGCGCGCGCGCGCGTGTGTGTGTGTGTGTGTGTCGTTCGTCTATCTATATCACCGTCGACTTTCTAATGATCTCAAAAATATGATTCATCGCAATTGAAGGTTCTCATTCGATTAACAAAAGAAAAAAAAAAAAAAGAAAAGAGAGAATACAAAAATAAAAAAATAAGAATAATTTCCAAAATTATTTTCTCTCGAACATTTTTCTTGGGAATAATTTCGATGAACGTAGGCGGGTAATGTCGTCTTAGGAAGGTAATTGAAATGAGAAAAAGAAAAATTCGAAAGATCAGGTTGAAAAAATTATGCGAAAGGGTGATGAAGGTTAGATCGATATGTATCGTAATTTTTCTTGTTTTTTTCTTTTTTATATAAACAAAAACATAGACCTCCTTCTTTCGTTTATCTTTTATCTGTTCATGATGACGAATCCTCGTTGGGAGTGATAACTAATTGATAAGGAGGAAATAAAATAAATAAAATAAAATGGAGGAAGTTCATAGTCCTCCTTTTTATGGCCCATGCATATATGTATATATATACATATATATATATATATATATATATATATATATATATATATATATATATGATTTCAATATATGACTATATAATTATTATATACATCACAGCAAACACACACACACGTATATATATGTATATCAACGTGTAGATGAGAATGAGTAGTTTAACAAAAAAGTGAGGATTAAAGGATTAAACAAACAAAAATATAAATATATACATATATATATATATATCATCTCAAAAATTTCAATGTTCAAATAACAGCGATAGAATGAAAGAAATGAAAAAGAAATTAAAATAAAAAAAAAGATACATACATACATACATATACATACATACATAAATATATATATTATACACACATGTATATATATGTTTATGGCAAACGATTCGTCCAGTTCAATATACACGAGGCATTAAAAAATAATAATAGTAATAATAATAATAATAATAATAATAATAATAATAATAATAATAATAATAAATAATAATAATTCGTAATAATGGAGATTAAAAAACAAAAAAAAGAAAGAAAGAATTTACGACCGAGAGAGAGTGAGAGTGAAAGTGAGAGAGAGAGAGAGAGAGAGAGAGAGAGAGAGAGAGAGAGAGAGAGATTTAAAAAAGAAAAAAGAACAACAAAATTATCTAATTAAGATATTAATTAAAATCGTTCTTAATTTTATACCGTTTCACGTATTAGAAATAGAACTTGTATATTTACCAGCAAACGGGAGAGGACCCTTTTCCTCCTCCTCCTCCTCACCCCTACCCCCTTCCCCCGACCACTCGTCATTCAACCAATACCACTTCCTTCCTTCCTTTATCCCCCTCCACCCTCAACCACTAACCCGTTGCCATATTTATATAATATTAATATGGAGTCGTAATAATAATATTAATATTAATAGTAACGATAATAGTTATAGTTTTAGTAATAATAGTTATAATAATAATGATAATGATAGTAATAATAATAATAATAATAATAATAATAATAATAATAATAAATTCGTTACTCGATGTATCGCAAGTACAAGGACGATTTTTTCAACTTTTTTACATACAAGAAAAGAAAAAAAAAAGAAATAGCAATCAACAATGGACACTTTATTTTATTTTATTTTATTTCATTTCATTTCATTTCACTTCATTTTGCTTTCGTTTAGTTTCGTTTTTCTATTTTTTTTATTTTTTAATATAGACAAGACACACAGCACGCACGCGCTCTCTCTCTTTCTCACACACACACACACACACACACATGCGCGCGCATATATAATACATGAACACACACATACCTGCCGATTTTGCTTATTGGATTGCGACACCGATGTTACCTTTGCTATATGGGGTTGTATGGGGGGAGGAAAAAAAAAGGAAGAAAAAAAATACCATTAAAAAGAAAAAAAAGGGAAAAAAATGAACTAACGAAAAATGGGCAAAAAAAATGTAAGGTATATTTAACGAACGATTCACGAGTCACGCAGTCAAAAGTAAATTAAAATAAATTAAATTAAATTAAATTAAATTAAAGTTTAATTGTTTAAGGAAAAGAAAAGAGAGAGTGAGAGTGTGAGTGAGAGAGAAAGAGAGAGAAATAAGGAAGAAGAAAGGGCAAATGAAGGGACAAAGAAGAAAAAAAAAGGGAAAAAAGAAAGGAATGAGTTACGTAGGAGAAACAGTCGGTACATGTGTCGTATATAAAATGAATAAATAAATAAATAAATAAATAAATAAATAAATAAATAAATAGAGTAAATAAATTAATGCCGACTAATCGTTAAATGATTAAAGTAAATGAATAAATGAATAAATGAGTGAAATAAATTGATATAAATTAAATTATATTAATTAATTATTAAGGTGAATTACATTGTAATTATAGTATGTACATTAATTTATTTCGAATTAAACTCCAATATATTGAAATACATTATATAATAAAAGTGTAAAAGTGTACGGGGTAAACACATTATTATGATTATATGTATATATATAAGTGTGTGTGTGTGTGTATATATACATATACGTGCATACATACTTACATACATACACATTCATATGTATGTATACATTTATATATATATATATATACATATGTATATATATATATACATACACATGTGTAATACAAGTAATGTGACGACAGAGAGGGATGGTGATAATTTGAGGAAAAAAATAAAGAAAAAAAAAAAATGGAAAAAATGGGGGGTAAAAAAGAACAAAAACAAAAAGTACTGTTTATACGATAACAAGAGCAAGAGTGTAATATTAATCGTAACCGTGATTACTCATTTATTAATACCAATGATTCATGGAAACGATAAAAAAAAAAAAAGTTTATTTACTTGTAATGTTATCATCATTGTATTTATTCATATTTTACAATAAATAAGACAACAGATTCTTTATCGTTTATTACGAATCGTACTAAACCAGAAACGATTTTTCTCTTGGGGGTTAAAAATTAAAATTAAAAAGAAGAAAAAAAATAATAGGAAGATCCTTAACGACAAAATAGACGTCTTCGAAAAGTTAAATCATTAATTACATTCATTGAAGTCTTTCTAATTAATTCGATTGGATGACTTAGGCATCCGTTCGTACGTTTCAAATTTCGCGCCTTATCCAAACTCGATAATCGAGATCCTTCACGATTCTCGTACGAATTGATTAACAATTATTTCGATACGATAAATAATATGTGTCTATATATAATATATATAAAAGCAAGAATAAGAGAAAAGAGGTTATAAGTCTCGTATGTTCTTTCGTATTTTCGATCGGCTAATCAAAAAAAGAAGGACAGTAAAAAAAGGGAAAAAGAAGGGAATTGCCGTTCTAACCTCAAATCTTAACGACCGATTAATTAATTTTTTCTACAAGACACACATATATATATATAAATATTTTTAACAAAAAATTGTTTATTAACACAGGAATTTGGAACGGTGCAATTTCGTTCGACGATCAAAATACATTAATAATAATAACAATTATTATAATTATGATAGTAACAACGTCAACAATAACGATAATAACGATAACAATACGATGACAACGATAAGAAGAAAAGTGTAATGAGAGTAGTATAATAAAAAAGGAAAAAAAAACAAACAAAGAGAAAGAAAGAAAGAAAGAGAAAAATGCAAAGGAAAGAAAAAAGAAGAACAAAAAATCATGTACGTGTAATCATGGTCGATGGTACATTTGTAATCGTGTATGTCAGTGCGTTGCATCGTGAGAGGCCTACATGAAAAGAAACATAACACACACACACACATGTATACACGTACGAGTCTTCGTATGTTTATATTGGTTTAGTATAGCGGCATGTATACGTATACATATATATATATATCTCAATGGCTCCGATTTTGATTAGTCTCTCTCTCTCTCTCTCTCTCTCTCTCTCTCTCTCTCTCTCTCTCTCTCTCTCTCTCTCTCTCTAACGTTTACTATGTTCCCCCACACACGTATAAACGTCTATACGTGTATCGAGTGTTACGTTACGATACGATGAAATGTAATTGTGTTGAGTAATGACGATTCCGACAATTGTGATTGGTCGGTGGTTCTGTTTGCGATAGTGGGTAGGCAACGATAATGGCGATTTAGATTGTTACGATTGCGTTGGTTATGTTGGTAGTGATGATATCGACAGTAATTGCGATTTCGAGTGTTACGATTGCATTGGTTATGTTGGCAGTAGTGATACCGTATGTAATGGCGATTCCGAGTGTTACGATTGCATTGGTTATGTTGGTAGTGATGATATCGACAGTAATGGCGATTTCGAGTGTTACGATTGCATTGATTATGTTGGTAGTAGTGGTAGCTATAGCAATGGCGATTCCGAGTGTTATGATTTGCGTTGGTATTAGTGTCGGTGGTGATCATGGTGGTAGTAGTGGTGTTTGTAATGACGACGACTACTACGACGATGGTGGTAGTAGTAGTAGTAGTGGTGGTGGTGGTGGTGGTGGTGGTGGTGGTGGTGGTTGGTGGTGGTTGGTGGTATTGGTGGAGGTGGTGGTGGTGGTGGTTGGTTGTGTCGTCGTGGAAGAGATCAGCAGGCGATTCATGTATATCGTTGTTTGTGTGCGTGCGTGAGATCGTCAGTGTGTCGTCCAAAAATAGATAAATGGACGACGAGCGTGCTGCCGTTGTCCTCCTATGTTTTGTTCGTACGGTGGTTTTATTATTCGAACGTGACAATGTTATACCGTACAACGATATTATTTAGAATCAAACGGATATAGTAGATTAGGGTATTCGTTGTGCGGTTGGCATGGAGGTTCTTAAAACTACACAAGAAATCGTTCACGAAGGATGGCTCATCAAATCGCCACCTACTAAACTATGGAGAGCCGTAAGTGTTATTTGTTTAATGCCATTATCATTTCGTTTATTTTGCTCGTTCACTTTTCCATCCTTCTTTCTCTCTTTCTCTCTTTCTCTCTCTCTTTCTTTTTTTCTTTCTCTCATCCTTTTTTTTTCCTTTTCGATTCTTTTCCCTTCTCTTGTCGTTGTCCAACGTAATAGATATTTATTATAGTATCGTTGTTTACATTCGTTCGCTTGCAGGAGGTAACTTCAACGAAACTTTTATTTTTCCTTTCCTTCCTTTTTTATTTTTTTTCTTTGTTCTTAATAACAGAAATCTTAACCTCAATTTTTTTTTCCCTTCGCGTTATCACCACGTCGAGTTGCATTGTACGGTTTCATTATCCAAGGATAATGAAATGACTTTAAGGACTACGTCGTATTACAACTCCTCCCTCTTGAGGAATTGAATCGGATATCTTTTGTTATCCCTCGACGAGGTTTCTCCTTTTTTCAATTTATTTCTTTGGTTTACGGTTCACAGCGATGGAGGAAACGTTGGTTCGCCCTGAGACACAGCGGCGAATTACCTGGACAATACTTTTTAGAATATTATACCGACAGACGATGTAGAAAGTTGAAAGGTCGTATCGATCTCGATCAATGCGAACAGGTAATATATATATATATTTATCATTAATTTGGACCGTACGATTTATTATCTTTTTAACTAATGTCTCTTTTTGTAGGTCGACGCGGGACTTAGGTTCGAAAATTGTAAGCAGAAGTATCAATTCACGTTCAACGTTAAGACACCAAAGAGAACATATTATTTGGTAGCCGAAAGCGAGGCAGATATGAATAAATGGGTTGCCGCCGTTTGTCAGGTTTGCGGTTTGAAGGCGTACACTCAAGACGAGGAACAACAATGTCAAAGTAATATCGTTATTTCCTCTTTCCTTTTTTTTTTTTTTTTTTTTTTAATCGCGCAAGATCAAACGGTAATCGTTGTACTGTTGTTATAAGAAGATAAAGAAAAAAAAAACTCTTTTTATTACACCAGTGTTTCAGTACGAATCCCAAGAATCGCCGCCGATCTCGCCGACTAGCACGATATCCGGACCTTATATACCGATAAGCGAGTGTATATCTGGTCGTCGCCTGAACGATACCAGTTCTCTTAGTTCGGGAATGGGACAGGGACCTGAACATTACGATGCTCCAAGAAGATTGGCACCGTCGCCACCAAGATCACCCACGACCACGGACGCTGAGAGCGTCTTTACGGACGACGAGTGGACGGCACCTGTACCAAGCGTCAATTGGGATACGTTTCCGTGTTCAGGTAAAAAAAAAAAAAAAAAAAAAAAAAAGAGAAAGAATAGATCGAAAAAATTCCTCAAAAAAGTACGATAGTTATCGAGCGTATGTAATCGGTAAAAAAAAAAAGAAAATGATATGTCTTATATAACATATATATATATATAATACACACACGTATTAAACTTAACCTATAAAAACACAGCGGACTCGAGAGGTCAGAATTCGGTCGACGGCGAGATAGGTTCTTGGAGCGTTAGGAAGAGGTTTGGAAAGTTGAGAATAGTCGACTCTAGTTTACCTCCGAGCGTGGAAAAATTACCAGCACCACCCAGACCGCCCAAGCCGCCACACATGTTACCCGATAATCCAGGACACAATTATTTGAATTTGGACGGTGCAACGGAGAGTTCGAAGCCAACGACGCCAGCCACGCCGGCACCAACGACCAACAACAACAACAACAACAACGGTGCTACTGCCGTTGGTGGTTCGGTCACTGACGAGTCCTACGATTTTCCTAGATCCCATCAACCCGGACAGATGACCATCGAGAAGCACGTTTACTCGAATGCAGCACCTAGTGCGATCGAGGAGTCGCGCGTATTTCGATACGATTTTCACGAGGACGAACCACCCAGTCCGAGATCAGAGAGTTCGACCACAGCGACTTACTCGAATCTACCGAGTCCATTGATACGCGAAACTGTCAACGCTGTTGTTGCTACGACGGTACCGTCGTCCTCGTCCTCGTCCTCGTCCTCATCCACCTCCTCCTCCTCCTCCTCCTCCACCACGTTAGCTGCTACGTCTCAACAACAACAACCACCGCCTCCGCCACCTCCCGTTGTTTACAGGGAATTAAAACCCGGCAGAAAGACCAGCGATTCGACGTCGATCGTCGGCAACGAGGCCGCATCATCTTCTGGTACGAATTTGTCGACGTTCGAGATCAACACCAGCGAACAACAACACTCACCCGCCGAACCTCCTAGTATTAACAGGAAACTCAAACCACCGTTGAACAAGTCGCCCATAGAAGGTAAACCTTTCGAATATATTTGGGTATATATTATATACCATCGATTTGATCGTTCGATCAATCGTGAGAGGTTTCACGAAAGGGGTTAGGGTTATAGGAATTTATTGATCGATTGATTTATTTATTTATTCCTTATTTTTTTTTTTTGTTCATATCGAAGGACCTTTACAACTTGCTTCGCCTCCTGGGAGAGGTAGAATGCGAGCAGCTCCTAGTCCTACACCTCCTATGCATACGCATTCTGTTAGACATCAGTCCACGTCGGACGAGGATAATAATGCATTCGACGATAAAGAGGAGGTAAATAATAATATGATTAAGAGAGAGAAAAACAAGATTGAATACATTCAATGATACATATATATATCTAGACGAATCAAAGTCATACGACAATTGTATTTGTCTTTAACCTTATTTTTTTATTTTTTTATAGATATATTATTATCAGGATCACAATAATACGTTCATACCAGCGTCAAATAGACGATTAGTAGTGCTGCAATATCTTGATCTTGATTTGGAGGCTACAGAAAGTTTTGCCTCGTCCACGTTACCGCCTGTCCAATCACCGCCAAATACAACGGTCTACAAGACGGTTGATTTTTTAAAAACCGAGGCCTTCAATCGTACAAGACAGCGCGTCGAGGAGGAGAGGAAACAGTGCACCGATGAGTTAACATAGCCTATATATTTTATGTGTCCCTCCTCTCCATCCTCCTAACCCTCAAAATAACCTCACCTACCCCAACACCCTCGATCCCCCCATACTTTTGATTGTGTCATCGAAAGAATCAATCCAAATTTATAGTTAAGTTCAGAGAAATTTATTAACGATTTTTTTTCTTTCTTTCTTTTCTTTTTTCTTTTTAATATATATATATATATATATATATATATATATATATATATATATATATATATATATATATATATATAAAAAGAAAGAGAGAGAGAGAGAGAAAGAATAATATCACATCTTGTATATTATTGTTATTGTATTATGGTTCTTTGTATGATTTCTTTCTTGTTCTTTTTTTTTTTTTTTAATTTTTATTCCTTTTATTTTTTGTTCAAAAAAAGACTGCGAAACAGAAAGCGCAGTACTTATTGCCGAAGGAGAGGTGTATTGGTGAGGGAGAGAGAAAGAGAAAAAGAAGGAGGAGAAGAGAAAGAAAAAGAAAAAGTGGGAGGAGAAGGTTACTTTTTATTCCTTACCAAAACATAATTGTTAATTTTGGATAGAGCGGGTGATAGATCACAACGGCTTTATTTTAATGAGTCAAGCTGCCCCGATGCTAAAGAAGTATAGCAATATTAAATGGACCAAAAAGTATAATAATAAAATGAAAATAAATGGGGATAGAGAGAAGAGAAGAAAAGAAAAAGAAAAGACACGAGGAAAGAAAAAGAAAGGAAGAAGAAGAAGAAGAAGAATAAGAAGAGGAGGACAAATTAAAGAGACATAAGTCGATGGTATCGTTGAACTCGACTGGTACCATCGCTTTGAATTAAAAGTTTGTATAAAAAGGATGAGTAAAAAATGAAAAGGGGGCAAAAGAAGGGAAAGGGAAAGAAGAGACGAAGGAAAAAATAATAATAATAATAATAATAATAATAATAATAACAATAATAATAACAAAAATTAGAAAAGAAAAGAATCCACAAGAAAAGAGTTTTCATATTTTTTCAATAGTATTATTAAGTATAAATGTGAATTTATTAGGTAAGTTTTTACATAAATGATGTGTGTGTGTGTGTGTGTATAAAAGAAAAAAAAAAGAAACGATAAAGAGGAGGAAACAATTTTTTGATAAATCGACGAATACCATACAACGATTTGTTAAGTTTTAATTAATAATATTTTTTAAACGTTCACGAAGCAAATGTTATATATATATATATATATATATATATATATATATATATATATATAAACTACATATATACATACATACATATATTTGTGTGTGTATGTATGTATATGTATTTTATTTTATTTTATTTTAATTTTATTTCTTTTTTTTTTCTTTTTTCATTTAGATGTAATGATGTGTTTTTAGAGAAAAAGAGAGAGAGAGAGAGAGAGAGAAAGTGATTGTCGATAAATAAAAGAAACTTTCTTAAGATTGTGAATTCACTCGATTAATATTTTGATTAATGAGTTTTTCAAAGAAAAAGAAAAATGTCTTTCCTTTTATTATTGTAAATATCGTATTGGGTATATTTGGTCCTTTTATTTTTTTGTTTTGGTAATAATCTATAAAAATGATTTATTTTTTACTACATTTTAATTGTCCATCGCATATCATTGAAGATGCTGTTAATATCTATTTTTTTTTTTTTTTACATAGGATATGCATGCCATGAATTTAATACATAACATGTATGTGTGTGTGTGTGTGTGTGTGTGTCATGTATATGTACATATGTATATATGTATATGAGCACATGGTTTTTTTTTTTATTGTACCTATTATTTATAATTTACAATTTTTTTTTCTTTTCCTTCTTTCTGTTTTTATTAAATTAACCGATAAGAAGCGTCAAATAATTTGAAAGAGAAGTTATTTTGTGCGAGATGGGAAAAATGAAAAAGTAGAAAATAGAAGAGGAAGAAGAAGAAGAAGAAGAAGAAGAAGAAGAAACTAATCTAGTGCTCGAGGAAAACTCCCCCATATGGATTGACTTATTTTCCAAATGAAATTGTAAATGTTGAACGATTAGATACTAAATTAAGGGATAGAAACTCTATCAGCATGTGTAATTATTATAAAACAATTATGATGCATTACACGAGTGTGTGTGTGTGTGTGTGTGTGTGTGGAGTCTTGCATATCACCAAAAAAAAAAAAAAGAAAAAAAATTTTGAAAATTAAAAAAAAGGAAGGAAAGAAGAAAGAAAGAGAATAAAATTAAATATATTGTGCGAAACCACCAAAGCGTGCACACCTATCTCTATATCGAATGGAGAGGATTAATTTTGAAGAGGATAGAAACAAGAAGAAAAAGAGAGAGAGAGAGAGAGAGAGAGAGAGAGAGAGAGAGAGAGAGAGAGAAATGTTGCCTTAGATGTTACCAAATAATTTTTGCAATGATATATTAGCACAAAATGTTAGTAACAATTGGGGGCAATTAGATTGTTTTATTTTAGTCCTATGCTGTTATCTATAGAATTCAATATACACATGAAGAGTAAATAAATCGTTTTATATAAGTTAAACAATATAGATATATACATACATCATAAATACATATATATATACATACATACATACATACATACATACATACATACATACATACATATATACATATATATACATACGCGCACACGCACTCCATTTTATTGTTCCTTGACTATTTATATTTTACATATTTTTAATAATAATAATAATAATAATAATAATAATAATAATAATAATAATAATAATAATAATACTACCAACAATAACAATAATAAAACGAAAATAAATAAATCAACGAGATCGTAAGAAGGAAGAAGGAGAGTATAGAAAAGAAGAGAACAGAACGGTAGAGAGGTATCGTAATTTTCAAAAATACGAAAATAAAAAAAATTACAAAAGCGTTCGTTCGTACGTGCCGCGTCGCGTCATGGCGTATTATCGATAGGTATCGAAGAGTATCGACGTTACCGACGGGGAGTTAGTACGGAGTTGTTTGCCGAGAGGGCACTAGCGCATGCGCGCCCCCACCCTCGATCGCGGTAGCGGTAGCGTGTTGGCTGTGGAGGCGGTGTGGTGGGGGGAGAGGGAGCGTGCGAGCGTGCGAGCGAGCGTCGCGTCTTATTCGCTCGCCAACCGTCGAGCGAGGCGTCGCGGGCGTACCAATCAAACGTGTAAAAATCTGTTTTTATCCGCGTCCCGTCTTTTTTTCCGCGTCAATAACGTACG
>OU426875.1:2778031-2780531 GCA_911387685.1 Dolichovespula media | reverse complement strand
TCGCATTAGATAAAATTTGTCATTGGACAGATATTAAGATTTCGGAATTCAATTTTTGGAAAGGCATTTTCTTTCTCCTCCTCCTCCCTTTTTTTCTTTTTTTTTTTTTTTTTTTTTTTTTTTTTTAAATAAATTGACGATCCGAGATCGGATTACAAATCTCGACGGGACATTTCGAATTCAATTTCTTTTTCTTTTTTTTTCTTTCTCTCCTTTTATTTTTATTTTTTTTTTTTTTTTTTAATGTTTTTTTACCCCTCCAATCGAATCCGATCGAATTCGAATTTTTGTTCGATCAATCCGATAAAATTCCAAATTTCTCTCTCTCTCTCTCTCTCTCTGTCTCTCTTTCTCTCATTAAATATGTATATATATATATATATATATACATATAAAACCAAAAGATAGAGAAATAAAAAAGGAACGACAGTAACGGAAGTGTCGAAGGTTCACATTAGTTGTATCCGCGAACAATGAATGACGTAATTTACCTCGAAATTGTTGTCGAAACTCACTTTTCCTCTCTCTCTCTCTCTCTTTCTCTCTCTCTCTCACACACACACACACACATACACACATGACGCATAACACATATATACACTTATTCATGTTCGTTCCGTATATATAAATATACGCATACATTTTAATATAGAATAATAATAATTATTATTATTTATATATAATATAATAATACTTCATACATAAATATAATAATAATAATAATAATAATAATAATAATAATAATAATAATAATAATAATAATAATAATATAGTTATTCATGTTCGTTTTCAATCCTCTCATATTTTCATGATTGTGATCTATTATATACATACGTATACATACATACATAAACACACACACACACACACACATATATATATATATTTAGATATACATATATTGTGTACATTTATAGCAAGCGGTGTCGGTTGCATTAGAGAGACAGGAAACGAAGAGAAGAGTTATAATCGGTCGACCCGGTTTAGGCGCGGCCCACAGGCGCCATATACAAGAAAAAGAGAGTGAGATAGATAGAGAAAGATAGAGCGAGAGAGAGAGAGAGAGTGGGGGGGGGAGAGGAGAGACAGATAGACGGAAAGAGTATTGCTTGAAAATGTCAGGGACTGATCTATAGATCAATTTTATACAATCGATCACTTGTTAATCCCCTCTATTTATCTCTCTCTCTCTCTCTCTCTCTTCGATTCGTTTCTATAATTTTTTTCGTTGTAATTTAATTCCCCACCCCCCGCTTCCCCCCTTTAAACCTCCTTTTATTTTATTTTTATTTCTTTTTTCTATTTTCCATTCCTTTTTCCTTCCTTGTTTCAATAGAACAAAATTTTGTCTACTCTATCGTTCGTTTGTTTATTTATTTATTTATTTATTTATTTATTTATTGATTGATTGATTGATTGATCGCTTTATTTATATTTTTTTTTTTTTTATCTCGATTGAGCGATCCATAGATCGATCATTCATAGTCGATCAATTTTGAATCATTTCTCTAATCGTTAGAATTTTTATTAATTCTTTTCCTTTTTAATTTTTTTCTTTCTCAATAGACGCGATCCTCGTCCATTCTTTTTGTCCTATTTTTCTTCATTTTGTCGTTTCGGTTAGATCAGCTGTTTAAATAGGAAGTATGGTATCGTAGGGTCGTAAGGAAGTTCGTGAAGAGAGAGAGAGAGAGAGAGAGAGAGAGAGAGAGAGAGAGAGAGAGAGAGAGAAAAGAAAGAAAGAGAAGATTATAAATTGACTTTGAGATATTACGATAGTCGGTTCTTGTTAGCGTTAAGAGTAGAAGAAGACTTTGCGATGTTAAAAGTCGGTCAATTTCGTTAATCGTTTTATCTAACGAGATATTATCGAGACACGTTAGCTTTATCTTTTTCCTTTTTTTTCGATTATTTGATCGATTAAATATATGTGTTGCATAATATCGTGTAAAAAATGTTTTCTTCCATATCATACGTTACTTTATACATATATGTATTTAATTGTTTGGTTATTTATATATATATATATATATTGTTTATAATATTTATTAATTATATATATTGATTATGTAAAATAATAATAATAATAATAATATATATATATATATAATTAATAAATATTATAAACAATATATATATATATATATATTTATATTATATATATATATATATATATATATATATATATATTTATAGACAAATTTTATTTATTTGAATTAATTTTTTTTTATACATACATTATACGTATACACATGTGTGCGTGTGTGTTTATGTGTGTCTCTCTGTTTGTGTGAGAATAATATATATCATATTAGGCTTTAAATCGTTAATATAAAAAAGAAATTTAATTAATCAATTTTTTTTTTAACGTGCACACACACACACGCACACATATTTATATATTTATGGGTACGTGTGTATGCATGATTTAGGTTCATCGATGCGTGACTTACTTGAATTACTTTCACGTTTATGGCAACTTTACTTTCCTTGGTTATTG